>NQII01000187.1:504-39261 GCA_002778355.1 Clitarchus hookeri | reverse complement strand
GGGGGGGGTGTCGTTGTATGGACATGCCTGAGGCTATGTCTATCCACCGCTCCACTCCGGCCCCCCACAAAACGAGTTGTCTGTCCACCTCACCACCGCGGCCCCCCCTTGAAATGCCAGATCAAGTCCCCGCACAGCCTCTGGCGATGGGGCGTAGTTGGGGATACACCCCGTAGTCTGGGGCTATGTGCATAGCCTGGAGCGATGTCATGGGGCGTCGTAGGGACATGCCTGAGACTATATAATGTGGCATCATTGTAGGGGCATGCCTGAGGCTATGTTGCGCAACAAAAGGGCCACCATGGAATGTTCAAGAAAAAAATTGAAACTTAAAAAAAAAAATTGAGAATTTTGAAAACCATTTTGAAAACAAAATGGCCGACACCGAAGAGGAATGCAAGAGCAGTTGGTTTTCGTACCGGCTTACAAAATGGCTGCTATATAAATGGAATTCAAGAGCATGATGTTTACAGATTTTTTACCAAGCTTCATGCTCCCAGACTCCCTTGCCCCATGCCCTTGGCCCCAAACCTACTGTTTCTAACTACTTTAGTACTATTTCTGTATCCTCAAGAGTCTTGATCCCATTGTTTAAATTCTGGATGGTTGGTTGGTTGGTCCATTAAGGCACAGTTTTTCCATCTTTATTCAGCTTCCTTACCCAGTTTACATTCATCTGTTGCCAGCAGATGGCTGCTGATATGGGTATTACCTGTGCTTGGAAGAACTTCACAGTTTACCTGTAAATGGCAGATGTTGCAACTCTTAACTTGTGGCACCTCTAGGGTGTATAAATGTAATGTTGAAAGTGGCTCATTTTCAATTTTTTAAGGCAAACAAAGTATGTTCTTCCATTTCTTAATGAAGATATTCATCATTATCTCCTGGAAATGGGAGCATGAGGGGCTACCACTCCTCATCAGATAAACTTCTGCAGACACAAAAAAAACTGCATGTTGTGTGACTGTTTTTTGTCCCAGAAAAGGTTGGTACACTGAAAAAAAAAGATAATTCAAAAGAGAAACTAGAGTGGATATTGCAAAATATCTAACTATTTACTTTGAACTCTTATTGTAAAGAAAAGTGAAACAATTATAATTCTACACTTCATAGAAAAATGTGGGTTTTTCAAAAATTACATTGTACATGCAAATGTGAAGATCAAATAATGTAGTATGAAAGCTGCATGGGTGGAGGCATATCTGTTCCTTGCACTCCACGCTGTCCCACGACTATAGCTTTACCAGTTTCATGTAGTGTCAGTCAGTTTTTCTGAATGCAGCACAGTGTTATCTTTGTTTTGAAGAATCAAATGTGTTTAGCTGAAAAAGAATACTAGTAGAGATTGGAGATCTGCGAATTAAAGTAAATAGAGAACTAATACCGCAATCTCATTATTGTTGGGTCTTTTTATAGGAAGGGATTACAGTATGCATGATAACTTTAAAGAACAGTTTTGAATACTAGTAGATAAATTTATAAAGTTGGGTACTTTTAAACCATCTTCTTTATATGTGAAATAAAATTTAACATGATATTTTGATTAGTAATCTACAAGTGAAAAAATTAAAATAATGCCTTAAATATAAAACATTTTAAATTTTTTTACGTAATTTGCATATTTTTACAGGATACAAACTTAACAACACGTTACATCAATTACACAATATTACTTCAAAAATTATTTTCTAAGGTTACATAAACTTAGAGAATTGTTACTTTCGTTTTGTTAGTTCTACAAACAAATGAATCTGTTTTTTTTTTACAATGATTATTTTTAATATTTGTTATTACAGAGATCATATTATGTACAATTTTCTCTCTCTTGGTCACGCTGACAAATGTGCCGGAATTCATAATGTAAGATAGTCTAATTGAACCCCTAATATGCTTAAACTGTGAACAATATGATTTTGGTGATCTTCAACCAGAAATAATGACTCGAAAGAATCTGAAACAAGTGTCTGTAAAAATTCCAAAAACTTGTCTACCTAATCCTGGTACAAAGACTGATGGTACACTGATACCACCTCTATTTATCTTTTGAAAATGCATATTTGCACATTCATAATTATTTGCAATAAAAGATGAGCAATCCTTTTATTGTTCTTTAACAGATAACTTAAATGATATATAACTACAAATTTACAGAAACCCAAACTTGCAAAACTTCACACTTTCTAAGTAATTTTGCTCAAGTATGACACGAAACTGATCATTCATGGTGAAATTATTGACTATGTACTCATCTTATTCAAAAATGTCATGAGAGACTGTAACTTACCTGTACATTACTGGGTTACATTGCATGTTATACAAATACAGTTGCTTGGTTGTATTTTCCATCAATATTTTAGGAATTTGTACTAAGTTCATGATCAAGTAGTGAATGGGGCAAAATTTAAACTTTGTTTCCCGGTCATGCCATTAAAGGATACTTCTAAAACTTTCCGAAGCAATCCGCAGAATGGAAATTTATAAATGTAGAAAACACAGAAAAGTAAGTTTAATCAGTCTAAATATCTTGAAACAGCTTATGTTGTTCGGCATCCTCAAGGGCGGAGCAAATTTCCCTTCTCACGCCACAACCAAGGGTAGCATTAGCAACATGAGTCTATAAACAATTTATCCTAGGCGGTGTTTGATGCTTTGTTTACGATGAAATGTAAATAATTTTGATGCTCTCATGAACATTACGTGTTACTTATTAAAAGCTTTGCATTTGTTTATTTAGTTCAATATAGCCAAGATATTGATAAATACATTACCAGGACTTCAATGCAAAGACTGGAAATATATTTTAATAAATTTTGAATGCAGAGCTATAATATTCTGGGTATACAGGTAAAATTGTTGCCAACTGAAGAATGTTCAATGAAATACCCATATTGGACATAGCAGAAAATAATTTTGCTTTTAACTTCAATATGAGTATATATACTAAATATTACATATCTGTAAATGCAATTATTATCATGCAGGCTACAGCAGTTAGACCCTGAGTAATAGCAGAGAACATTTAAATGATTGTGGGCTTCCTAGTTAACATGAACAGGGTATTTTTCAGTAAATTACAAAAGTATTTGGTTATCATAATCATCCCTCACGAGACGGCGTGCTTTAGGTGACGCATATATTTCATTAAAGGCCTATTTTAATCATTTGTGTTCTCATTAATTTTGAAAGGGAATATACTGTAAGCCTTTTTCACATTAATTTGCACTCTTCTGCTTACGCTCTTCTATCAGTTACAGAGTTCTATGTAGTTATTTTCATAATATTAATTTATAATAGTTTTCCAAACAATATAATTTGTTTGTTAATTTTACGCGAGTACCCACGTACCTTACATTTAGAATTCACGGTTCTCATATTCTAATAAGAGATAGTTAATTTTTTTATTTGTTTCTGTTAATTGAGTTATTTTCCTTGTTGAGAACTTTCTAACATGAATGAGATTTCACTACAAAAAACTGCTTTCATAGATCTTTTTGCAAAGACATGTTAAAATATTGCTATAATATTAATGGCACATGAGCCAATATTTCATCATCTAAATTTTATTAAAATCTAGAGACATGCATATCATGACTTTATCTTTCTAATCCCAATGAAACCATAGTTTTTGCAATATTTTACTTTCATAAATATTTATTTATGGAGCCAGTGTTTTAACTCTTTCGCTGCGGGATTTTTTTTCATTTTTTTTACCCAAAAAGTGTAAAAAAAAATGTACATTTTTTAAATTTAATTTATTATTATTAACTTATTTCTAACATATAAACTATATATAAAGTATATACAGGCTATTACATGTGCAGATTTGTGTGTGCAGGTTATTACGTGTGCAGACTTTCATGTAGATTTATTGATATGGTACTCCTCAAAGCAAGGCACAGGACAGAGTAGAGGATAAATTTGCATGTAAGTAATTTGAAACACACAGGAAGAATATACAAAGTTTTCACTGTTTTTTACATGTGCAGACTTTCCTGTAGTTTTTTTTACTGTGGTACGCCTCAAAGCAAGGCACAGGACAGAGTGGAGGATGATTGGGGCAATTCTTGCACATGTAGATGGTTTGCTTCCGTTTACAGTTTCCTCTTCCTTTTTGATTGCATTGGTTAGGCATTATGGAGCAAACAATACAATTTGGCTTGTGGTTTTTGTCACTTTGTAGTCCAATAAAATGGCGTTCATTCAGTCTGGTAAGTGGGACAACATCAGCACACATACGGCCTTTCTTTTTTGGTGCTGGTCGAGAATATTCTTCCAGAAGTCCCTCAATGACGCAGTTCCTGTATTGTATTGCAGACATTTTAGTATCTCGTGACATATTGAAGGCAATTTTCCCATTCACGAGTGCTGCTTCAACCATGAAATGCCACAATACATGATACCACTTCCTGTTTTTGTGATAGTAACAGTATGATGATGACAGTTGGTCAAAACGATCTACACCATTCATGTTCCGATTATACTCCAATACCATTTTTGGTTTAGAAACAATTCTGTACCCATTTTCAGTTTGTTTAGCTCTTGTTTTTACTTCCGTCAACTCATTGCTATGCACAGTTGACAACAGCGTAACTCGTCCAGTATCTTGCCATGAGCACACAATCATTCCCTCTGCTTTGTTCAGCCAAAATTTTGGCTTGTCACCTTTCTTCATTTTGCAAACTACTGGTTTACACTCAGTTGGCATGCCATGCCTGTTTGTTCGAACTGTCCCGCAAGCTCCTATGTCAATTTCTCTGAGGAACTGGAACAGTGACGGGCTGGAAAAGAAATTGTCACAATAGAGAATTCGCTGTGTGTGTTCAAACCCCAAAAGAAGTTTTCGAACCACTCGTTCACCTAACCCCAGGCTGCGATCAACATTTGCTTGTAGCACGCCTTTTCCGACATAAACGTCGAACCTCAACAAGAAACCTGTTTCACTGTCACACAGTGACCATAGCTTCACACCCCACTTTGTAGAAGGTTTTGATGGCATGTATTGTTTGAACCATAGACGTCCTTTGAAGCGAAGCATGGTTTCATCAATAGATAAACTTTGACCTGGTTCAAATTCAAGCAAGTAAGTGTCTTTCACTATGTCTATGATTGGGCGAATTTTGAAGAGAGGGTCATAATCCTGATGCGCTTTTGGAAATTGCTTTTTGTTGTCAGCGAAGTGCAGAAATGACCTGAGAATCTGGTATCTGTCACGAGACATAATGTTTGAATAATTTGGGGTATCATTTATCCAGGATGTTTCACAGAAATACTGTTCTATTGATGTTTTGCGACACAAACCCATACCAATTTCTACAGCTGTCATTGCCTGTATTTCCTCAGGAGTACACTCATTCCACTGATGGTACCTTGAACGAGGTGATACTTTTTCTGTTGTCATATTTTCATAAAACTGGGATGCATATACATTTGTTTGGTCTGCTACTGTAGCAAAAGTAGACCTGGGAAAAAATTTGTAAAAACAGTCTACTGCTGTGTCATTTGAGGTTATGTTTTTTAGTGACGAATGTAAAGGAGATTTGTTACACCAGTCAAGCAAAATATTTATATTTTCACTGTCCGTGTTCAACCAGTCATTACTATTTACACATACAGTTTCAGTTTTCTTCCCTTTCAAAAACTGTTGCGCAGGATCATCACTCACTGTGTCACTGTCACTGTCACTATCACTCACATTTTCTGACTCCACACTATAAGTTATTTCATTTTCTGTATTGCGAAAACCAACTTCGTTTTCAGATTCACTTACTTCCAAATCTGAATCTGAATCAGCAAACAAAATATCGTAACATTCTTTTTGCGACAATCCTTTCCTACTACACGATGCCATTGTTGGCGAGAATAACACCAAAGATAATACACTCACAGTATGTAAATACTGTGCCATTTATAGTCAAAGATAGTTTCAGAACATTGAGGTATCAATTTTATAGATAGCAGCACTTATTAGAATACAATTGCATGCCGAACGCACATCACAACTTAGGAATCCACCCAATTCGACTAAAGTCGCATGCCGCAAGTAAGCGATAATTCTCTGCATTCGACAATAGTCGAACATCGCAGTCAAAGAGTTAAGGGCATTTCATTTCTGCCAATTGTAAAAACACATTTTATTGTATTGCAAAATCATACAGCTTAGTTATGACTTGGCCGTCTTATAAGCACAGATTTCAAGAAATACGGAACATTTTAATTGACATGGTCTTTGTATTATATGTAAATATGTCCCGTATCTCTTAAAACATGTGAACTCTTGGACGTAATCAGACAAAATATTTTTCTTTGGTAAATAAGTGCATGTTTCTGTAATAGTTTTTTTTTGTGAATTCCCTTTTTGTTAAACGTATTCTGAAGTAATATTTTTATTTTCACGCGCATGAAATAAATGTAAGTACAAACATCTCTGCAGTGAAGCGTATTTATATGAATACTGTGCTGATTTTTTCTGGAGCTTGTATTTGAATATTTGTTTCAGTTTGTAAAATATTGTCATATGGTGGCCATGGAAAATTATATAAAATAAAAATCCTTACTAAACAATTTTCCATTTAAAATGCATTTTTGTGCATAGGATGGACCTAATATACCAGCTGTAGTTGATTATGTGAAGAAGGATTATTTGAATTTTTGTGAAGATCCAGTTGTTACCAAGCAATCTGACTGGAAGCAACACACAATTATTTTCTTTTGAAAATTCACTTAGGGTGAAATCAAGTGACTGAATCTACACCATTTTTGATATTGATAAAAAATTTGTTCCTATTTTACCCTATCCTCAGGCTGAAAGAAAAACAATTTAGATTTTTACCTACAAGTGGATGACGGCAGCCATTTTTCATACACACTGCAAGCAAATTTCACAGATTTTGGAGGTTCACACAATTAGGCGTAACTGTTTTAATAAGTTGCCTATTGTGAAGTTTTTAGTGTCATTTAAAAGCTCATGTAAGATACTATTACGCTGTATATTTATATTATAAAATAAATTTTTTATTTTCAAGATGGTGAACATTTGCTTTCAGTATTCAGATGACAGCTTTACCCCACTTTATACCCCTCCCTGCTTCTCCAAAGTTGCATTTAGAGAGCTGATCTTTAGTGTTCTTAGTGTCTACATGTATAACAGTGTGCAACATCAAAGTTATCTGGGTTGAAGACTTCCTTCCTAGAAAAAAGTAGTCTTTAACTTGGAAAAAAAATAAAAATTTGCTATTTTCAAAGCCAAAAAAAGTTGTGGGGAATGAAATAAAATTTGAGTTTTTTATGGAAGATACTTTTGATGAATAGTTATAGGCCACAAGTTACCCCATTCTGTTATTTTCACCGCTGTTGAGTATACAAACCTTTGAAGAAAAAGTAGGGAATTTTTAAATTTAATATGTTGTACATTACATAATCCCACTTCATTCTGAATGTAATTATTATTAGGGTGACAAAAATACTAAGTGTTAGTACACTGTTTGGGCAGTGCAATGTAAAAAAAAAAAAAAATTGAAAAATTCACAATTTTGCATATATAAATATTTATAAATAAATTAACATTTACCTACTGCACTGTAATTTGAAAACTGTAGACAGTTTAACTAATAAAAATCAAAGGCAAAATTCATAAGGAGAGGTTTTAAGTCATGTTATTACATGTAATGGTAACCACTCTATAATGTCAGAAAGTCTGAATATGATGCAACTGTTTAGTGAGATTGCATCATTTAGATAAGCACATGATTATATGCATCCTACCCGGAGCTTCAGTCTTTCGTTACCTGTCCTGGTGGCATGTTTTGTATCAATTTAAGTGACAATGTAGTGTTCTGTTGGCTGTTTTGCTAAGGATGAGTGTTATAAAGTTGTATACTCTATCATCAGTTAATAATTGAAAGTGACTATAAGTGATGAATTAAAAACATTAATTAGACTTAAAACAGGTGTGGATGAAGTTTTGAATATCTATCTATATATACCATTACAAGAAATATTTTGACAAGTTCTTTCATTTGTATGGTAATAAGTGTTGTGACCCATTTTTCATCCCAAGAAACCTATTTATGAAGTCCTCAAGGGAAATTACTATGCAGCTGTCTGCAAAACATGAACATCTAAAACTTGTACCAGGTAAGGCTGTATGTGCACGCTGTTTTCAAAAGTTGAATGAAACCAAGAACACAACAATTATGGTATTTTGAGCTAGAATGCATTGTTGTAGAATCTGTTAACCATGCATGTGTTGCTCTGGATGACTGTCCTGTTCATTTACAAAGGTTTCCTCAGTGTAAAAGAAGACCAAGAATGGTGCAAAAGATTGAGAACATATCATGTAAAATTAGAAAAAAAATTTAAACAAGTATCTCATTTTTTAATGATGCTACTAACCATGAAGTAATTACTCCAAATAACAATTTAGGTTACCTTGAATTAATAGAAGAATTAAAGGAGAAATTCGCACATGTTAGCACATTTGATGAGAAATACAAAATTTTAAGTTTGGTACCAAAATGCTGGAGCATTTCTAAAACTAAAGCTTAGTTTAAGTGCAGTGAATATTTAGTAAGAAATGCAAGAACTTTAAAGGCAAAACATGGTGTGCTACCAAATTTTAACAAAGTGAAAATTGCTTAAGTAATGAAACCATGAAAGTTGTAACAGATTTATACAAGCGTGATGATTTAAGCAGAATCATGCCTAGTGGAGTGAAGACAAAAGAACAAAAATATCTGGTACTCTTTAAATTAAATGTTTACTTGAAATCGAAAGAAATTCATCCATGTATAAAGATAAGGTTTTCAAAGTTTGCTTTATTAATGCCAAAGTGTTGCATGCTAGCTGGTGCCAGTGGCACACATTTTGTTGTGTGCACCTACAGCACCAGATTTGAAATTTTTGGCAGCTACCGTGAATAAAATGTCGTACAAAGATTTAATGAAAATTATTGTTTGTGATGATTCAAAAGAAAGGTGTATGCTTGTCCTGGTGTTGATATACTGGATGGAATCATCTGTGAGGGATTTAAGATACTGAGTGAAATAAAGTACAAACAATGGTTGTCAACTGACCATTGTGAGCTTGCCACCTTAGTGAAAAATATGGAAGAATTTTTTATTGATCTAAAAGAAAAATTTATAAAATAAAAAAATCCATCACTTTATTGCAAAACATCAGTCTGAGTTTATAAAATTAAAAAAAGAAGATATTACTTATGCCAAGTGCATAATTTTCGGAGATTTCGCAGAAAACTATACTTTCGTGATGCAAGATAAAATACAGGCATTTCATTGGGTTGACACACAAGTTGTATTACACCCATTTGTTGTATATTACTAAGAAAGTGATTCCACAACTTGTGAAACCTTTTGTGTTGTGAACATCTATTTGACACACAAGCACTGTAGCTGTTCACACCTTTCAGAAAGTTGTGATTCAACACTTGAAAGAAAGATTTCCCCTACTGGATAAACATGTATTATTTTAGTGGCAGTTCAGCTGCTCAATCCAAAAACAAAAACACTTTAACCTGGCTAAGCACAAAGATGATTTCTGTCTGTCCGTTGAATGGCATTTTTTTTTGCCATATCACATGGCAAAAGTCAGTGTGATGGTGCTGGAGTTACAGTTGAACTTCTTGTGACAAAGACTAGTTTACATATAACCACTGAAAACCACATTGTATCGCCACAAGAAATGTTCAAAATTTGATCAAGCAAAATTTCTGGAATAATATTTTTCTTTGTGCCGTCAGAAGATATTGTTTGTGAATAGAAGTTACTTGAAAGATGATTTCAAGAACCTGAAACCATTTCCAATACAAGATAGTATCATGGTTTTGTTCCAGTAGATGGAAATAATCCTGCTGTTTCCCAATAGTCATCATCACAGAACTATTTAGTAGTACAAGCTGTTTTGCTTGACCTGAATGATTGTGTTTTTTATTTATGACTGTGACTGGTAGATTGGAATTGTCACAGGCAAAGAACTTGTGGAGGGAAAATAGCACAAGGTTATATTTTTTCATCCTAAAGGCCCAAGCACTCACTAACAAATTTACAAAGGAATTTATATGGGTGAAACAAATGGATATTTTAAGAACATTGTCAGAACTTTAGGTAGTAACTTACAATGGAAGAACATACAACATAAGCAACAGAGTGAAATGTTATCAGTGATTTTCAGAGATAGAATGGCACATACTACACAGTAACATTGCTGCATAAACATGGAATTTGTAAATTTGTAAATATTAGTATGTGTACAAACAATGACTGTAAATTAGAGTGACAGTTGAATTGTAAATGTACAAAAATAAGACTAAAATGTAGACATAGCAGTAAAATTTAATTGACTGGTACCACAGCTAGAATGAATTAACTTGTTAATTGGTTAGGTATTTGTTACGCGTACAGCTGTTTTTGATGTTTTGAGGTTACTTGCCAGTATGAAGAAAACTTATATGGGCACACTTTTAAACTAAAGCAAAGGTAATTCACATTTGCATTCCTTTGACACACTTTAATTAATAATATTGAGAATAAAGTGGGATTATATAATGCAGAATAGATTAAATTTAAAAATAGAATTTTTTTTAAATTTAAAGGTCTTTTTTTTTTATCAGGGGTTAAAATAACAGATTTGTATTTCGTCCCCCACATAACTTTTTTCGGCTTCGAAAACAGCAAATTTTCATTTTTTTTTTTTTTCCAAGTTGAAGACTTTTCTAGGAAGGAAGTCTTTAATCCAGATAACTTTGATGTTGCACATTATTATACATGTAGACATTTAAATGACACAAAAACTCCACAATATGTGATTTATTTAAAAAGTTACAGCTAGTTGTGTAAACCTCCAAAATCTGTGAAATTTGCTTGCAGTGTGTACTAAAAATGGCTGCCATCATCCACGTGTTGTAGGTAAAAATCAAAATTAATGTTTTCTTTCACCTTGAGGATAGGGTGAAATAGGAACAAATTTTTATCATAATAAAAACTGGTGCAGCTTCCATTTTTTTTCTTTTATTTTATGATTTCGTAGGGAATGACCCTTAAAAAGATTTCTGGTAATGTTCAATGGCACAGCAGTTGTTCAATAAGAGGTTTTTCAGTCAATAGAGAATGTGTGGTGGAACATGACAACAGACTCTTTTGTAACACGCGCATCAGTTTATGGAGCTGTTTCTGGTATTTTAAAGAGTATGATTCTAGCTGTTAGAACTCCTTCAGCAAGACAAAATGAGATAGGAAAAGGATGCAGTTAAAAGAACAGAGAAAGCCTTACAAAGAGGTTAGTGTGTTGCAGATTGTCCAAAAAAGTGTGCTTTGAGCAGCAGAAAGAATAGCTAAAATTTATGGAAGAGAAATTATAAGAGCTTAGTAAAATATTTTAATATTTTAAATTCACTGTTAGTTAGAACATGCAAAATGTATCAATTCTTTTTTAGTGTTTATTGTGTTGAATTTTAATGTTGTGCAGTTTATCAAAATACTAATTTAAATTAAATATTTTTTTCAAAGGAATCATTACTATTAATTTTTTAACTTATTGTATGGTGTACAGTGTTAGTACGGTAATGAATAACATCATCTCCCTTGTGTTTAGGCCTATTTGTTACTGGTTTCTTTTTATTGCTGCTAACATTATAGAAGATTGCATGGAAACATTCTTGATTTTGCTCAGGTACTCAAATGAGTTGCATAAAAGTTATGAAAGTCACCAAATGTCACAAGCTGCTAAAATAAATGTTTGCGATATTAGTATGAAAATATGTACTTCTTTCATTATATAATCGTGGGACAATTAATCCAGGCATTTCCAACCCTGATCACCAAGTTACCCAGAGGAGACAGAGAAAAAGATTTTATTCTGGTGTGATCCTCCATGCAAATGCATTGATCAAAAAACAAAAATAAAGAAAATTAAAAATTGTTGATATAATTGGCTGAAATTTAAGTTAAAATCTGTATTCACACCCAAAGACAGTTTTTATAAAACAATTTGCTTAAATATAACCATATTCTTAATTGTGGGATTTTTGTGAAAAATTTTTTTGTTATATTTAGGCCTCCCCTATGTAATTGGGCTTATGTAATGACTCTGCCTTTTTGCCAGTGGAATACAAACACACTGCCAATGTAAAAAAGTTAAACTTCAAATTTTACCTAGAAGAGGTTATTTACCAAGTTAACAAGGAAAGCAGAAATTTTGACGCACAATTTTCTTGAATGTGGATTTATTTCCACAAAGCCCCAATAGGTACGCAAAACAGAAAAACTAAAACACAATTTCTGAGTATTACATACAATTGCTGATACTTACTAGGACGCACCTGCTATCCCAAAAAAATTTATGTGAATTTTTTTTTTGCAAATTTTAAAACTTTTTTTAAAATTATTTTTGCTTTTAAATTTAGTTTATTAAAAATTAAGCTTAAAATGTCTGGAATTAGTTAATTGCTGTGTTGGCTGCATCTCGACGGGGAATTAAAATTTACTTGCTGGCATGCAGAGTTTAATGGCAAACGGAAATAAAGTTCTTAGCTGTGAGTGCTAGGCATTGGGCCACACCGCTGCGCCATCGACAGGGAAAATTTCAGCTCATGGCCCACCTTGCACAGCTAACCCATGGCCATCTCCTATACCGAATACACGCTGTACCTCTTGCATCACAGTATGAAATTAATATCATTTTCATAGTTACTATAATACATAAAATATATTTATCAGGTGGTAGCAATGTTATTGCAGCAAAATAAGTTGCCAGGGTGAGCAGAAATAATCACTCAAAAATGATGATGAAAGATTTAAAAGCAATAGCATATTTTTGTGACACTCACGTGGGGCTCATTGAAGAGAAGGAAAACAGCAAACTCGCCACCTAAGATGATACGATAAACCGGACGTTTTCACAGCATGACGGTTTAATATATAAAATCACTGTGTTGTGGTTCTTGAAACAATTTTGATGCATGATTACTATACATATTTTGTTCTTTACAGAGTTCACTAAAATTAATTGCTGCCTAAAATATCAAATTTACTTGGAAATAAAAGTACATTTCCAAGACACAAAATATAAAACTAAAACTTTGAAGTATGTGTCTAAAATAGAGCACAAGTACGGTCATTTACTGGGGCTGATGTAAAGCCAAACACAATTCTGATAAAACAAAAGAAAAAAGGGATTGCTACTTTAAGGGCAACAAGGGAAAAAATGTTATATAAAGTGTTACTACAGTTTGATAGCCAAATTAATTAATTAATTTAAAATGCCAATTAAGTTATTAAATATACATTTAAGGGTTCACAATTAAACTTGAATAAAATAAAATACAGTAAAATTAAGGAAAGACAGCAGGGCTTTGCCATAAAACAAAAGGAATTTGCTAACAAAAGCAAATTAGGTAAACACAAGTGCCAGAGTATGGCACCGAATAGCTCACTATGTGGAAGGAGTGCTTTATGTATTATCTATTCTTAAATTACAATCCTTAGCAATGTAGAAATAGGTGTTGCAGATCATGCACTCCTTGATGCATTCAGAGTACATTGCTACATGAACATGTGCTGTATTGATTAGTTGATTTGAGAGATTTGGGCGACTCTTGAGGTCTAGAGCCGATGAAGGTGAAATGAGGTGAGAATGGAGCAGCACCAGAATATAAGTGCTGGGGAAACTGGAGATCCCGAGAACCCGCTGATTAGCAGCATCGTCTGGCACAATTCCCACTTGCGAAAATTCTGCAGTGACCTGGCCGGGGATTGAACTCTGTTCGCCTTGGTGGGAGGCAAGCGGTCTAACTGCTCAGCCACCACAGCCCCTGCACTATTGATAAAACATCTCATATCTATATGTGACATTAAATTCAGTTTGCTTGTCCAGGTACTAGATTCCTTACAGGTATGTAATGCATATGTCCATGTGTTGCTATAACCTGGCTTCACAATATAACAATTGTTTTCCACCTGCTAGTTAAATCTTGGTTATTAATTTAATGTATGAAATGAGGTAATCTTTATTAGTTTTATGTTCTAATCAATGATTTATGATTGGAAAACCAGTTGCATTTTTTGTGCTAAATAATTACAACTGCAGCATAATGGAGGCAACCTAGATTAGTTCCATTAAGTAATGTTATGAAGGGACAGATTTGCAGTGGTTGAAGTAAGTCAGTTTGAAAAACTTTCTTTAATACTTGCAGCAACGAGTGTTTCAGTTCGGCTTGAAAAGAAATCACTTTAGACTATGTTGTAATTTGTTTTTGTATTTTTGTGATCTCTCTGAAGTCATAGTTTGTGTTAGTTACATTCAGTATAGTTTTGTTTCTTTACTCATAGGTGTTTACTTTGTGGCTTTTTAAAAATTGTTCCTATTAAAAATGATATATTTAGAAACTCTATATTTTCTGTTAAGTGAACAAACAAAAATTGTCATTTATGCAGACAATGCTGTTTGGAAATTCTAACTAGTCTGGTAAAGTTAGGCATTTGTGAAACTGCCATATTCATTCTCATTGTCAGATTGTTTAGAATTGTAGAATAGTATTATTTGTTTATGGTTGTAAATAAAGTGAAAAGTTTTATTTCAGGGTGATTCTTCTTTGGAATCAAATGCAGGTGAAGACAAAACTTTAGAACATAACAATAGCCTGAACCTTAGTATGACTGCAAAAGAATTGAGAGCACAGCTGGCATCTCGTAAGAAGTTTGACCCAAAAAAGGAATCAATGGACTTCAAGAAAAAATTTGATATTGTACAAAAGTTGTAAAGCTGGGTAATGGAAGTTTATGGGCTTTATTACATTATGGTATTAAAAAAGTATTGAATTTTGTGTTGTATGTAATTAATACAATGCATGTTATTGAATGTTTATGCTATGGATGTGTGAGATAAAAGTATGGATTTGTAAATTCTGTAAGTATGTACGTATACATGCATGTAAAAAAAGTCTATGGTGACTGGGACATGGTGTTGGCTTTTGGGGTGCATTCATTCTTCATTCAAAGGAGCACCAGTTATTAATGATGCATCTGTTTTTCAGAGTGAAGTGTCACATTGTATAAAATTGTTACATATTTTAGTAATGAATATGTTATAGCATTGCAAAAGTAGTAATCCAAAATAGGTTTGCTAACAGAATTCTAGTATTTTTGTTGCTACGTTAGATAGCTAGTTGTGTGTGATGGTTAGTGGACCAAAAATAATTAAGACTGTAATACAATATTTCGTCAGAAAATAATTACAGTAAACTCCGTGCAATTTGAGAATTAGGTTACAAGAAAATCTTACGGATGGCATATCAGTTGTGTAAATCCTTAAGAGCTAATTGGAGTTACCTGTGACTATTTGATGGGTATATATGTTGCACAATCTGTATAAGTGAACAAATTATGTCTAGCATGTGTAATTGTGTGTTATGTTTATAAAACAGTAAACTAAAACATGGCATTTCCTCCAGTAGTACCACATCCAAGCTTATTTAACTGCATAGGACATTTACATTAATAATGACATTACATCCCCCTCCTCTAATTAACCCTGCTATATCCTTTTTGTTTTCTGAATCCATGCTAAATGCTGAAAATGTGATTATAAAAAATTCACAAATACGAAAGTTACATACAGCTCAACTCATGTTACAAGCACACACTTGAGACCAGTATAAAATGAAAGAAAATTGATGTGCAAGTTGGTGCTTATATTATGTTACTTTTTGCTGCGGTTTGTCACAAGGCTACAGTGTGACATCTGCCAAGGGTCATGGAAGCAGATATAAAGTTGAAACTACTCGAAACATAAAAAAAATTATACATTTAAAAACCACATTAAAATCAGCTGCTGTTGAACAACATGCGTATTTCAGTAAGGCAGAGCTATACTGTTGAGAGACTGAATTATGGGCTCTAGCAGTGTGAAAGTATTTCCTATAAGTCACAAAAATAGGTACGCTATCCGTGGAACATTTTGACTGTTTAAACAAAATGTTATTTTAAAAAATGTATTATTATGTTAGCAGATTGATGTATTCAATATTGAAGGAAACTACAATTTTATTTGTATACAGATAGTGACACAGGTCTGATTATTTGGGTGTTCCATAAAAATAATAATCGTTTACGTATTGACTCAATATGGCTTTTATCAGCTTGTCTCAGGTAACTTACAGAAATTGCTGTTTCCCTACACAGAATTATGTACATAGTCTAAAACATATTTTGTGTCAAGAATGTAATTCTGAAAATGGTTAGGGAGTAAATTTTGTAAAAAGTTAAATCTAAATGACTTAGATAACTATCGCATATATTTTTCAAAACTCTGAAAAAAAATTTTTTTTTAACTACTGTACCTCACCCCCTCCCAAATTGAGTAAGAATTACTGATATATTAGATTTAAATAATTTTGTAAATTTTATTTACTAACCAACTTTTCAAGTAATTTCAACATTACAGGCTTGCAAAGGTTTTCTAAAAAAAAAAAAAATATTTGGAATAATTGGTTTATTTTCAAACGTTTTGTCATATCTTGAAAATGAATTAGTAGGAAACTACGCCACATTATTATTGCAAGGAAGGTTACTTAAGTCAGCAATTGTTAAATTCTTAATTCAAAACTTATATTGTAATGCATTTAATAATTTTTTTTTATCAGTTTCCTGCAATTTAGAAATTATATAAAGAAATTAAATAGTTCTGGCTCATTTAATTGTGATCTGTTGCATGTAGGTAAAGTTTTCTCATACTGTTAGAATGTATTTGATTACTATGATAGTGTAAATGTTGTTTTACATTTTAAATCCAATTTAAAAAAAATCTAGTAAGCATAATAAAGTGAAAAATATTTATTAGCACCATGTTACATGTATTGCTAACCAAATATATTTTATCTGTAATTTACATGCACTCACTTAAATGCATGCATACATGCATATCCATTATATTTGAGTTTAATTCCATACCTGAATCTTTAGTTTCCATCATTTATCTGCTCCCTCTTCATCTAAATCATAATGCAAGATATTTCAAGCTGACAAAAATAAAAATTTACATTAATTGAAAGCAGAGTGATGGAATTTTGAGCATTGTTAATGCCAGCCAAAGTATGTGTGATTTTAAGTGCTACTACAAAGTTTGTTGGAGAAGAATTTGGGAAGACAAGCAGATCACGAATCATTAACTGAAGGTAAAACTGCAACATACATGAAAGTAAAATTGTTTTGGCCTATTTTTTCGTCCCATTTTAGCCTCTTTCCCTACCATCATATCTCCTGATTGTCAGCAAATATAAAAATACCCTCTTAGGACAGTAAAAAAATTAAGCAAATTGTTTAAAAATTGCTGCTGTCAAGTTTTAATGTCAGACATGTAGCTTTTCCTTTTATAAAATTTCTGTACTTTTACATTACAGTATAAATACCATGTTTTGGTATACATCTGTATATCGGAAGCAAAGTATCCTAGTCGATAGTGAGTTTACAGGAGAGCAAGTTAGACAATTCAAAATGTTCTTTTTTAAGTGCATATACTACGCTATGGTATATAGTCGACAGCAGAGTGAAATATTGTTTATAACAATAATATAATGGGCTTAGGACTCTTTGCCCCTATGTTGATCAATTGATCTTCGTGGCAAATAAGGGCAGTATACCCCAAGTCCTTGTTGTTAAAATAAGTAAAATATGTATGGATTCTCATTTATTTAATAAGAGAAGTTTACAGTAAGCATGAAAAAGATTAAAATAAAACCTCGGGAGTCTGGCATGATAATCAACCCAATTGGTGTAATGGGGTAAATTTTTGTAATAATCATGGCAATATGGTAATTAAACTTGCAGTAAGTTCATGTATATTGTATGTTTGTGTTTAAATTGCAATTGGATTTTGATATCTTGGTTCTAGATTTGCTGGTAAAGTCACTTTGTAAATCTTTGTATTTCTCTTTAAATCAAATGCTTGAAAAGAAGTGTAGTCAAATAATGATTTTTTAACTAAGTACTTCTATGGTGTCTTTGTCTGAACTGTAAATGAATAGCCTAGGAAGTAGACATTGCTGTTTATTAAAGTTGACTTTGCGAACAGCAAAGGATAAAGTCCTAGGAACAAAGTACAATGTCTAAAAATTCTAAGTCCACTCTTTCCATGTTAATAATCTAGTATTTCAAGGAACATTGATATACCAACTGTTGCCAATCCCATGGAGTTTAAACTTCTCATTTTAGGTAGGTGTTTCTTAATTTTTTTTTTTTTGCGTGTAGGTTATCGGCCCCAATGTGTGTATGACCTTTCAAAATAAATTTTTTGTTTATTTCTTTTACTTATGGTTATTTTCTAGGATAACATAGAGGCACATAATAATGCACCATATTTTTGCCACTATGATAGTTGTCCAACCATATAGTAAGTGTCAACATCTGTTCCTGGTAGTGGTATCTGCCCATTTTAGAATTGCCTATGGTATTTCATTGCTACCCTTCTTTGCCTTTGACTCATCCCACATTAAATAAGAGGCTAAATTGTTGTATGAATCAAACCTAGAATAATAGTCCTAAGCTTTCTTTCATAAAAATTAATGCTGTTTGTCAAGAATGGCGTAGTAAGGTACTTTTGAAGGTAGGCTGTAATTACTTTGCGTCTTGTTTGTTTTTGCCTCACTTCTATCAGTTGCTTTAAGCCTATAGCTATATTCTGCATCTTGTAAATGCAAACCTCTTTTATCTTCAATAACTTACCTTTCCATCTTGGTCAGTCATTTGTAGCTGAGCATGAAATGAATAAGACATCACAAGTATCCATTTCTGGAGGTTGAAATGTTAGATTTAATTTTGTGTTTAAAATTTCATGATAAAGCCAACTATTCATATTATTTTCCTTGTAATATACATTGTAGAGTTTATACATTTTTTGTACATTCATGTCTGAACCAAAGTAGTACTTTTGTGATCGTTCAGGGTTGTAGCGGCTTTCATAAATTGGATAAGATTAAATAGGTGCAACAACAGAATCAATTACATGTTCTTAACTTTATTCCTTGGTACACGTTTTTCTTGTTTGTCTTACTGCAACATTCTTACCATCTGATGTTTCTTCAAAGCTGTTATAATTATAGATTGTGATACATACATGGTGTGTTTAGGAACATAGTCTTGCACAAAACTGTTGTTTCCATCCATAATAAAATTAATTAAAACATTCATTCATGCTGTCATTTCATCATCTGATCGCAATCTGGTTGTAGCTGTGTGTCTCCTTCCAATGCACTTTGATAAAAAAAATGCTTTTTATATTATACTTTTTTACCACATCCCAATAAAACTGGTCTCTCTCTTCCTTTTTAATTTCAGATATTTTTGAATAGCACTTCATATGACACGTGCGGGGCTCTTACAGTTTTGCTAGAATCCCAACTATGAGTGGTTTCTTGTCCATGAATTACTTCACTCACAGTAGGCACATCTCGAGATGTGCTAGCTACACCTAATGGATATGCCAGTAACATATGATTGTGTTGTACACTTCATTAGAATCGGATTGAGAATAACTACTTAATGGTGCATACGTCTTGTCCACAGTACTGTCATCAGAACCTAAATTACTTGAGAATTAGCATCTGTGTCCTGACCGTTTTGTATCTGCGTTGTGTGCTGGTATCTCTTCAAAAGCATTGTGTGAGCAAGGAATCACATTATTACTTTTATTGCCTTTCTCTGTATCGGAATGAAAACAATTATTCTGTTTTAGGTTACTGTTTACTAAAGCTAGTTTCATTAGTTTGTGCTATATTACAGGTTTGTACACATAACAAACCTTAAGTACACTATTCACATTTCTAAAGATTTTCATCACCTTGAAGCAATAACATTGTATGTGGATGAGCACTCATTCTACCTATACACACTTATTTTGAACATAATATTCTCAATTATCGAGAGACTGTAACTTGACTGAGTGATAAGTAATTATATTTTTGCTTTGAAAAACCATATATTCCCAAAAAGTTAAATAAAACATAATTCAGCATTTAGCAATAACAGCTGTTTTGAAAAATAAGAAGAGCGGAATAAAGATAGAACTTCTGCATGTATATTTGGCAGGTTTTTTTTTTTTTTAAAGTAATGTAACTCTGCTCGCACATGGTCAGATTATGTTGGGCATATTGTAATTTTTCTTTAAAATCGGGATTTTTTTTTATGTGTGAGAAAGTGATATGATTCATGCAGGACCATCAGTTATGTGGGAAAAGCTGGAATGGTTTTCTGTTTGTTGGGATTATACAAATTTCTAAAAAGTTTGAAGGGATTTTCAGAATGACAGCTATTGTAATAACCTTTCTACATTAATATTTTCAACGAGTCTTTAGTAAATAGTATCACTGTTTCAATAGTATAAATCATTGTCTCATGGACACTAATTTTCTTCATTTTAATGGCAAGGTATATTTCTTAAAATAATAAAATTCCACTAAAGAAAGTTATAATTATTTAACAGGTAAAATTATATTTTGGTACTGTGTATTACAGGAAGATCTGCTTTGATATGTCATGCTGTCACTTATATTATTCATATGCAGCAGCAATATTGTGAAATGTGTAGGCAACAGAAGCAAGTCATACAAAATAGCAGTATAAAATGTTAAAATTTACAGTCCCTAGTTTCATTGTGAAGTTACAAGAAAATATTAGGTTTTTTTTTCTTTGATTTAATGAAACCATTTGAAAAATGAGATGTTTAAATCATTGCCTTTTTGATTATGCTAACAAAAATTGTACAAAGAAGTTGTGATAACAATTTGAAGTATAATAAAACTTTATATTGTTATTCATTTCATGTTCAAAACCTATTCAAAAAGCAAATAGTTAGCAGTTTTCAAAGATTAGTTTTAAAAGAGGAGATGATATATATCATTACTCCCTCTCTGCATACTAAATAACTTGTAATAAATGTGAGTTGTTGAGATTGATAAATTTGTAGTCATTTAATGTTATATTTTTTTATACTTAGTTTTCTTGATAGAAGTGCAGCTGTGAACTGTGTAATATGTATATATAAAACTAACGTGCAAAAAGTGTTACATATTTTTATATTAGAATTTTTAAACCCAATATTTTTATAACACTTTGTATTAAATATCATTTCTAAAGACATTAGGAGTGGAGTGCCTTTCAATTAAAGCTAAAATATGTGCAGACATGCCTTTGATAATTTCTTTTATCTAAATTACTCAACATTGTGAATTCCTGATGTAATTATTGGTTTTCAATATTACAATTTAAAAATCTATAACAAAGGTCTAACCTTGTTAAATATTACAAAGTAGTAGGTTTTTGCTTAGTTAAAATGAGTTTAGTGCAGGATCAGACATAAGCCATGTTATGCATACTTTTGTTTCCTTTCTTTTTTCCCAGTCATTCCATTTTTTTTGTTATCAGTTTTAGATGGAAAAAACAAGTCCCACATCAAGAAGTTGTTTTTTTATGTAGACATGCTCTTATCTGAGCACAAAATTAGTGCAACCTTTAAACTGTTGAAAGTTATTTTATAAAATTTTTGGCATCTTTCAAGGTTGTAACCTAGGGTATGGTAGCCAAATATAGTATGTAATATAAATTACATTTTTGTGTCTCACTTGTATTACAGACTGTAACATTTACATGTAAAGGTTTAAAAATCTCTTCATGGTGAATGTAACAAGTCACTGGGTTTTATTGTGAAAATTTATTTTTCTATACCTTGTGTTTGTATTAAAAATGTATTGTATTTGTGAGACTTAAAACAATTATAAATAACTGTTGTAAAACTACAATACACACCAAGAGTTGTTGATTGGAATCCAACTCTGTGGATAGTGTCTACTGTTGTTAAATTTTATTAGTTTTTAGGTTGTTCATTGGTAGTCTTTAATGGTGTACTAGTCCATGGGAAAAAATAAATGAAAATGAGTAGTTTCAAAAAAGTTTGTAAGAAATTATTTCTTCCAGGTACACCTTCAAAATTGTTTGAATGATAAAAATTGTTTGCTGTATGTTGTTAGTCTTCCAGTATCAGACATTGGTGTACAGTAATATATTTTCAAATAAAAATCTGTTCCATTTACATTTGTTTTTATTTTTCAGTTAAATACACTTTCAATTCTTAAAAATTGTTAGTATGTATTATTGCCCTGTAAAATGTATTTAACAATTTTTTCACGTTATTAAAAAAAAAAAAAAATGTTTCTTACTGCTAGCGATTATATTCTAATCTAAACTTTTGTGAAAATTTTATAAGAATGAAAGTTGCAGTTTTAAATTATGAAGTTTTTACATCCTCAAGAATTTAAAGGTGGAGAATTTTAAGTCAGACTATGATGGCAAGTATGAAATGAGGTTAAAAGGTATAATTTTTCAAAATGGTGACTGAGGGGAAATTCAAAAATATAAATAAAATCAGATTTCTATTTCCACTTATGACCCTTCATAATAACTTATTTTGTGCAATCAAATTGTTTAAAGTCCAAAAAATTGAAGTTCTGAACAGTGTTGCAATGTCAATTAATTGAAATTACTGAAGAGGAAGGTGGTCCCACCTTGTATTATTTTGATGTATAGTTTTAAGGCCATGCTGGATCTCAAGATGGCCACAGCCACAGTATATGAATTTCCACATAAAATAAGTTCTTGCACTACTACCATATTTTTTGCGATATCACTTTCAAATAAAAACAAATTTGCAAATTTTGAAGCACACTGTTGTGCTATTTGATCCAAAAAATCTTTCACGATCCTAAGAATGTGATGTTATTGCAATGTGTAGCATGGACCAGAGGGATGGGGGGGGTTGGGATTAGGATAGCAGGCTGGCTGACATCTGCATAGCTAGCGAGACCATCATGCACACATCTTTACCGTCCTATCACCAGGGTAATTACTTACATATAATAGTGATAGCAAAGTTCACTTTTTTTTTTAGTGCCAAATGAGAGTTTCAAAACTTATTCAAGGGCTTGACAAAATATATATTGATAGTATTAAACTGTTCAGAACTTTATATATTTTAAAAGCTTAGTCAAGTTTTCTTATTACATACGTGAAGAAGTAATGAAGAATTTAATGCATACACAAAACCTTGAATTTACGAGAAACATGAAAATAAAATAAATATGATACACACAGAAATTGTATTTATCTAGTGTTGTGACACTATTTTATTACCAGTAAATATGTAGGGAAAATTCAAAGCAAAAAAATGCTATATAATTATAAAAAGTTTCAACTAACTTACAGTAGTCAATCACAGAGGTGCCAAGTACTACAGATTTTCTGGAGTTAGTAAGATTTACCTGCCCTCGCTACGGAATTGCGGATGTTAATTATAATAATACAGATTTTTAAGTTTTCAGTTTAACAAATTCTTTTTCCTGAGTGTCTGTTGTCTAAATTATACTTGCGATAACGAGTGTTCAAATCAGATTTTTGGCAGTGCACGGAATTGTAAATATTAGCGTAATTTGTCATATTTGCGTGAAATTAATAGATCACAAAATTGGTAAAGAAACACAATAAAACAGTGTGTGGTAGTGGAAACTTCTTTTGTTCATGAAATTGATCGCTGTAGATGCAGCGTAATCAATTTTTGACAAGTGAGATTTGAGAGTATCGAATGAGACGTCGAGAGTCAAGTTGTTAAAATAGCGTGTGTTTATGCGTTTGTCCCACTTCACCAGCGCAGCTTCAATGTGCCCTCTATTGCGGGCAGTCGGCCCAAACGTCGCGGTCACCCCCTCCATGACTCCTACGCCGGCGATGTGCACCGGATTTTACCACCCCTCTGCGACCACCGAGGTACTGCCGGAGTCAGGTGACCATCTCGCGTTCATGCCATCAAGAGAGAGCTTTTCAGGGCATGATAATTCGGTCCGACCAGTACTGCAAAACCCAGTAAGAATACAGCCGAGGAAGTGAATGCAGCAAGGGGGACTAGTGGTTACAGTTTTCACAAGAGACATCCCCATGGTTATATTTAAATTACATTTTGTGTCAATCTTATACCAATTCCATTTCTTTTTATACTCAATTTGCTCATGCAAAACNTTATATTTAAATTACATTTTGTGTCAATCTTATACCAATTCCATTTCTTTTTATACTCAATTTGCTCATGCAAAACAAAGATGTAAAGTGTTTTTATATTTTAGTGCTATGTAATTGCTATTGTGTGTGTTTTTTCTCTCTAAATGAGCCAGTGTATTTTTGATGCACTCTGTGCACTTTTGAGCAGGGGTCGCTAGCGGGGAAGACTTCTACCACCCTAAGGGCTCTGCTCAGTGCTCCAGATGCCAGAGAATGCATAATGTGGCAGCNCTAGCGGGGAAGACTTCTACCACCCTAAGGGCTCTGCTCAGTGCTCCAGATGCCAGAGAATGCATAATGTGGCAGCAGGGTGCAATGCCATGCCAGTTTCGCTTCTGTAGTGGTCCACACCTAACTGCAGACTGCATCATTCAAAAAGACCGCAGTACAGTGAAATGTGCGGGCTGCGGCCTGAACCATTGCGTAAATTACCGCAGCTGTATGATGTACAAGCAGGCAAAATGGGCGTGCCTGGTACTAGATGAGTGAAAACAGCACGAACAGCAGTCTAAACTGCAGATTAAAGAAAATGCTCGTCCACAAGTCTGCAAGTCTGGCAGCAGGGAACACCACAAAGTCAGCCAGTGCAACCAAATACTCAAACAGTTCCCTCGCAGAATACTGTTGCGCTCCACTGTGCAGTAAAAGCACAGCCCCAGCTAGTGCCTAAGACACATTTGGTATAGCTGGCTTGAAAGCGAGGCTGCTTTCCCAGCCCTTGCAAACAACCCCATTCCCAGGAATCATAGCTTGAACTGGAGAGCGAAACTGTGCCCTTTGGGCAAGAAAATGCACAAAAAGTCTTGCAAAAATTCAAAGAAGCAGCAGGTAAGCGACAAAATTTCAAAGTGGAACCTATGTGTATTAATAGTTGGAATTTAAAAATAATAATAAAAAATTTTGAGGTTTATAATTAATTTGTATTATTGCTGTGTTTAATTTTCCTATCCTATTTTAGTATCCTGCAACCTGTATTTAATTTGAAAATAATGAAATATTAATTACATCAGTGTGGTGGTACACAAAAATATTATTTTTTTCTATACCATATGTTACGGTAATGATTTTTGTACAGGTTGATACCAACTTTTTATGTGTAACAGTGCCCATGAAAAATGTGTAAATAACTGACTTAACTCTTAAAGCCTATCAGTTGGAATAACATAAATATTCAGATTCTCTGTTTAGCTAAGAATAATGCTAGAGGATTGGAAAACCTTTACATGAACTGCACCAACAGCACATTTTACCACATGGTTCTTAGAAATTAATTAGCAGCAGTGTTGCCAACATAGTTACTTTTAGAGCTGTCTCAGCATGTCCCAAGGAAGTATCCATACTTATTGTTGAGAAATGCTTTGTCTGTATTAAGGAACAATGATGTTACTATGCAGGTACTACAGGCAGATTAAGAGAGCTGTTATTACTATAATCAACAAGAAATATACAGTGGAATCTCCGTCAGTCTCGGGACCGTCACCGTGAAGGTTGAGAGAATAGACGGATAATAGAAATGCCCCCTCCCCCTTTCCAAAGACACGACAGATACTAGTGATAGTAATGTATACTATATTTAGCACTATATTTTAAACAGGTAGCAATCAATAGAAGTATGTACAGCACAGTATGTATTTGATATTAAATATTGTAGACTTCTGTTTATTATGTTGATAAAATTACAAAATTTAATACAGTACTATTATGTATATGTTCAGTAATATAATCCTACCTAAAAAAAAGTCTGTCATTTTCCTTTGTTGTAANAATACAGTACTATTATGTATATGTTCAGTAATATAATCCTACCTAAAAAAAAGTCTGTCATTTTCCTTTGTTGTAATACTCTACAGGCTTTTGTTGCTTCCATGTTGCGTATTTNCCTACCTAAAAAAAAGTCTGTCATTTTCCTTTGTTGTAATACTCTACAGGCTTTTGTTGCTTCCATGTTGCGTATTTTATGTAGGAGTAATATCTGTGTAGTGTCTGCCTCTTCTTGTTGCTCGTACCATTCAATGCACTTGGAAAACATGTTTTCAGCGTCACTGTGGCTTTTTTTTTTGGGGCAATCCTTGAGTGTATCATACTCTCCTTCTTCACTTAAACATTCTACCTCCTGTGTTGCACTTAAAACAAGTTCCTCATAATTTAATATTTCAAAGCCTCCGTCAAATCTGTCAATTCCCAGCCATTCACTTACTTCACCTATTGATGTGTTTTCTCCACCCAGAATCCCTTGACACAGAAGTAAAATTTCCTCATAATTTCCAGATTCGTTTATAGCCTCATTCTCATTTACAGTCTCAGGCCACAGTTGGTTCCAGCCCCTTTTTTTTAAAAATGTTTCTTCTGGTATATCTTGCCAGGGTTCAGCGACATTAAAAATTGCATCTTTAATAGTGTATGACCTCCAAAACTGCTTTACACTTATTAATTCATCCCCAACGCAAACAACTTTTTGAATAAAGTATTTTTGATAACGTCGCTTCATGCTTTCGATAATACCCTGATCCATGGGCTGAATTAGTGGTGTAGTGTTAGCAGGCAAAAAATGGCACGTAATTTTTACATAATCACTTTGTAAGTCATGAGAAGGATGAGTTGGTGTATTGTCCATTAATAACATGGCTTCTTCAGGCAATCCGGTCGATTTTAAATGTGATTTTACATTTGGCACAAACACACTGTGGAACCACTCATTAAATATATCCTGGCTCATCCAGGTACTTTTTTTTGTGCATAATATTTGGCAGGTAAGACGTTTAAATTCATATTTTTGAAAGCTTCAGGCTTTTTAGATTTCCCAATGATTAGTAAAGGAAACCTATGTCTACCATTTGCATTCGCACACACCATGACAGTTATGTGGTCTTTTTGCATTTTAAAACCAGGTGTAGATTTTTCCGATAAGGAGGCTAAGGTTTTCACGGGAAGTGCTTTCCAATTTAGGCCAGTTTCGTCACAGTTGTAAACCTGCTCTCTGACCAAATTCCTATCTTTCATTTCTTTCTTTAGTTTTTCCTGATATTCTTACAATGACTGTACTATCAGCACTTAGTTTTTCACCCATTATATCAAACTGCCTTATGCCATGTCAACCCTTAAATTTATACAGCCAACCTATACTAGCTTTAATTGAAGGATCCCCATCAAGCTTCTTGTTCATCTCGACAGCTTTAGCCATTATTATGGGCGCAGAAACTGGTATCCCTTGACTGTGGGCTTGAATGAACCACTGATACATTACTGTATCCAGTTTTGCTGGCTTCATCGTTTTTCTTAGTTTAACATCTCCGTCTGTCGTTTGCATTTTGAAACATGACTTTCGATTTTATC
This sequence comes from Clitarchus hookeri, assembly GCA_002778355.1. Classification (NCBI taxonomy): domain Eukaryota; kingdom Metazoa; phylum Arthropoda; class Insecta; order Phasmatodea; family Phasmatidae; genus Clitarchus; species Clitarchus hookeri. Next base: position 11,824 of record NQII01000187.1, on the reverse strand, counting down.
TGCATCTTTCCTAATATCATTGACTGTTGTCCGCCCGATTCCATATAGCGGAGCGATACTCATCACGCTTTCTCCTTTACGCAGTCGTTTTATAATTTCAAGTTTTTGAGAAAGTCCCGATACAACACGTTTCCGTTTCTCAGACATTTTTAAACACACTACACTTTGACAACAAACTGAGGACAATGACTTGCTGACTAAGTGACTACCGCTACTGAGCTGACTGTAGGAATGGGAGGGCAGATGAGTGTCTAGGAATTCCGGTAGGGTGGTGAGGAAGGCGGAACGATTCTACAAAGTACATATGTAGGTTGTACATAAACAACAAACGTGAGTCATTCGCATTCCGCACCGCACAGAATGTATTTTTACTGGACATATATATTGCAGTACAGTATATGTATTGTTCACCTACTATTGGCATTAAAACTGCAATGTTCTACCTTTTATGTCCACTGTGATTTTTTTAATGTCACATTTGATTAAATTAATATAAAATTTCTAAAATGGACTTTTTTTTCCCATATCAAAAGAATTATCTTTTAATATTTTCTATCAGTGTGTCTAAAATATTGCATGCTTACATAAGAATACAAATTTGTTTTCATTTGACTGTCAATTTATTTGTGTGGGAATGTACAATGTCCTTTGTGAAAATTGGTTAATAGATACAGTAACTTGGTGTTAAAATGCTTATTCACTACCAAGGAATCAAAAATAGGTGTTTTAAATACTGAACTCATTTGCTATAGAGGAAACAAAAATAGTGTTCACTTTCAAAATAGTTTTTAATCATAAACTGTACAGCAATGTAATTCATAATAGCTAGACAAAGGCTCATAGGTCATACATTCCCACTTTTACTGAGGATATGCAAATTGTACAAGGCTGACAAATTATGTAATTTAGTATATGTATTTATTTTAAGGTTTTTTATTAATTATATTGTCATCTGTGAATTGTTAACATGGATAATTAATATTTACTCTGCATTCTAACAACACATTAGGCATCTTTCAAATAGTGTACACTGTAAATAAATTCACTTACCTGACTCATATTACACAAAAATTAGGTCCCTTGATTACAGGTAACCAAATTAAACCAAAAATTGAGTTATAACAGTGGAAGCACCCACTGAAAAAACTTCTGCTATATTATGGAGCTCTAGGATTGTGACATCCAGCATGATACCATGTCATAATGAAAAATTGTAATCTCTCTAGTTGTTAAATGAACATGTATTGCCTTCATTGGACTAATACCAAAATAGTTTTGTGCAGCAAACAAATTATTTATTTTTGTAGTACATACACAAACTAATTAAAAACATAAGGAAAGTTACAGGAATTGTAATCACTGCCCTACATAAGTGGCAATAGGATGCCTGTTTAGAGGGTAGGTTTTATATTATTTGTCCAATTTGTGGGTTACGGTTTTCTGCTTAGTTTATCTAAAAAAGAACGTTTTGTGTTGTGTGTGATGGGCTATGCATATAGGTCTATTAGGAAATTTGGCATAGAATTGGCATTCGGTTTTATACAACACACTTCATAGCTCTTTGTGCTGTGGAGTTTTGTACAAGAAAGATTGATGTGAACCAGGCGTTCACAGTTACCTTTGTGCCCACTGTAACTGCCGCAGTAGTGTCCTCCACTCCAGATGCACCATACCAGCGCACATGTGTGCAAGAATGATAGTGTGTTCAGTGTATATCAAGTGTATTTGTCCATGTGTGATAGTGCACCGTGTCATTAATTATTCAGTTTAACAATTTAATCATTATTATTTACCAATATAGTTTCGTCAGTATAGTGCATTAGTGTTTAGTATTTATTCAGTATTGATGTATACCATAATTATCGTGTGTCAAAACAGTCATCACATACATAGCCAGCCAGGGACATGTGACATTTTCAAGTTGGCAATGCAGTGGCTGCTACGAGTCAATACTTATATTTAATTTTAATATAATGGTGTTTTATTATGTAAATACAAGGGTAATTGTGTTTTATTATGTAAGTTGTGTTTAATTATGTTTATATAAGGTATATCATGTTTACATCTCATTAGCATTTTAAGTCGCATTTGTTTCATCTCTCCACCACCAGGTGTCGGCCGTGCTTAGGTGGCACGAGCCGATGCATTGCTCAGTACAGTAGGCAACATCACTTCGGCGCGAGCGGACGTGGTAAGTCTCTCGTTTCACAAGAACCTCGGTACCAGCCTCTCAGGCTGCAACCTCACTCAGCCATCGCATCATCATATCATTCACGAAGCAACTAGTATTTTTATGTTAAATCTCACCGAGGAGAGAGCAGCGTCACGCGTCTTAAGTAATTATAATCCGGCAGTGTGTTTATACGACCACGTGTTTGATCAAAGTGTTTAATAAAATATGGAATAAAACTTGAGTGCATTATTAATTCAGGCGTGCGCAGCGGCCATACAGCTCGCAATTTCTTAATATCTGACGGTGTATTACCAGAGACCCCTGGGCCGTCGGCCGAACGACCCAAATAATCTCATTAGCTCACCGTAGAGCTATGGCACCAGGCAATTTATAATCATTACATTACAGCTCTGGTATACGATCGTGTCAAGATTTAATACAAATATTTGTTTTCGGGGAATGATTTTTTAATGGAAAGTAGCTAAATACATAATAGTTGAATTACTAAAAAAAAACTCAAGCTCGTGACAATACAATAACAATATGAGCTATAAAAAATCTGATACAACATATAAGCAATATACAGTATGATTCTCAATTAGACCAACAAACTTTGGGAGGCGATTCTTTATGAAAAAGTAAAAGGAAAACATATGGGACACTTTATAAAACCGAATACTAAGGGAGGTAGATCGAGAACCTAAACCCTTATTTTTGCATAATATCAGTAACGAAGTAAAATTAAATTACAATTCACCGATCATTTATGCTATCGGGATCTTCAACGTAAGATCAAACCCTCATTAATACCTCGCTTCGTAATGAAAATAACAGGGGTAGCCATCCTCGTATTGCATATAACTTTCTTACCATCAGGAATTAAGAACATTCTATGCTTGTTTATTGAGAAGTACAACCTAACTAACAAAAATGACCCTCTTGTAAGTTACAACTGCCTAGGCCCCACCGTTTTCGTTAAAAAAAAAACATAAACTACTGCTGCAGCGATACAATGCCGAGCATGTGGCGATACGTGTGCGTTTCTTAACGAAAACAGTGAGACTTAGGCAGTTATAACAAGACTGCCATTTTTTTAGCCTACTTTCCGAAGGAAAGTACCACCACAGAATACGACATGTCCTGGGGACAATTCATATGCAAATTTACTGCCAGATAAACGAGCACATATACCACGTTGAAACAGCAGGTCGCCCTGTTAACCGAGGAACAAGGCGCCACCGAAAACCTGGACATATTCGTAAGCCGAAAGTGAAATCTAGCCGACAGAAATTATCCAGATCTCCCAGAGGAAGACGTGCTCGAAACGATCGTGGAAACAGTGAGACATGACTACCGACCGGCATTACGGCCCATGGTGTTCAACGGAACAGAACACTTCCTAAGAACAGCCGTGAGTGTAGCACGAGACACGGAGAAGCGCACTGCGACAAATGTTAATGCGCGCAGTAAAGGCAGGTGGACAGATGGGCGGAGTAATACTTTGGACACCTGGACGTCCGAAGGGAAGAGTGGCATAAGGGACAATCCCAAAATCCGGGACATCAATAGTAGGAAGGGCATGCCAAACCTGCCTGGCTGCCGCATATGTAAGGACGAACAATACCACTGGCACAAAATGTGCCCGAACTGGGCGAGTGGGCCGCAGGGAGATCGACAAAGCGAAGTAGGGAAAATTGGAGCCGCCCTCTCCGCCATTGCTGCGACTGGAACTCCCGAAACTACCAATATCAAACAGATCCAACATTACCTAGGCCAGGTTAGTTCTGCCAGTGATCAGCTGATCAGAATACCTACACTCTTGGATGAGTGGAATAGTCGCCTTAATTGATATGGCAGCATCGCATAACTTCGTGCAGGCGGAGTTAATAGGCCAACAGCTGATCACCAGGGACAAACAATCGTACAATTGGCCACATTGTACGGGACCAGCGAATGTTTGGTCAAAGTCCAAGTGGAAATACATATTCGTGAATATTCTATGGAAATCATCGCCCTCGTCTCCGATGAGATACGTGAGGACCTGATTCTAGGAGTGCCGTAGCTTAGACAACACAATGCCATTATTGAAATCGCCATGGACAGCATTCACGTCGGTTTTACCGTACAGCGAATGGCGTACAACCTAGGGCATCACATAGAAAACAGTGAACAATCTGTCCCAACTAAACACGTTCGACCACGCCACACCCGCGGGACATAGGGACGTGATCCAGTGAGTCTGGTCGAACGACGGGATATATTTGCCCTGGTGAACCCCCTTAAAAGAACGAGTGCAGAACACGTGATACCGCTCACTAAAGTTGAACCCCTCTAGTCAGCCCCTCGTGATTATTATCCTTATCATCTAAGGATCATTAATCAACAAATCTAGGAAATGATATGGGATGGGGTAATAGAACCCTCGGAAAGCAATTACAACTCAGCTATCACTCTGGCCCCCAAGAAAGATGGGAGCTGGAGGTTTTGCGTGGACTTCTGCCTGCTCATCCAAGTGACCGAAAGTGTGCTCCCACCCTTAATCAGTGTGAACTCTGCACTAAACATGTTAGGGGATGCCAAGCTATTATCTTCCCTTGACCTGACAAGCTGCTATTGGCAAGTACCAGTGCGACCCGAAGATCGTCACAAGACTGCATTCTCGGCCCCCGACGGCCGCCGTTTTCAATTTTGCGCCATGCCCTTTGGGCTGAAATGCGCCCCCTCCACCTTCCAGAGTCTGATGGTCCGCATCCTGGATGGTCTGATAGGGGAGTGTACGATCGCATACCTAGACGACGTTGTGATCTGATAAAAAAACGTGGGAAGAACATGCACAACACCTATCCCTCGTTGTGGAGCGACTGACTATCAATGGGTTAACATGTGCCAACAGAAAATGTCATATAGGGAAAACATGGTTTCAATTCCTGGGCCACATGGTCGATGGCGAGGGTATCTAGCCCAACCACGAACAATTTATGATTATTCAAGACTATCCCATACCCAACATGCGTAAACGCCTAAGACAATTTTTCAGGCTTACAAACTGGTTAAGGCGCTACATACAAGACTTCGCCACGATATCAGCTCACTAACCGCCCTGTTGTTAACACAATGGCGCTTCCAATGTAATGACGATGCCCAAAATGCGTTCGAAGAAATCAAACACAGATTCCAATAGTGCGACAAACTGTCCCGTTTACACACCCAAAGGCATTTATATCTGCAAAAAGATGCCAGTCAAGAGGGGCTTGGTACCATTCTATTTCAATACGGTCATGACAGAGAATGCAGAGTTATTGACTACAGTAGCGCGAAGGGAATGCTTGGATATCGAATGGGCACTAAAACACTACCACCAACATCTAGAGTACCAACAATTCACATTGAGGACCGACAATCGGTGTCTAATGTGGCTGCATAACATGTGCACTGTCCGCAGCAAACTAACGCTGTGGTCCATGTTATTGCAGGTATATGATTTCGTAGTGGAGCACGTTCCGAACGATGAAAACCAACTAGCCGATGCCCTTTCCCGTGCATTCTGTACAACCGGGAATAGCATATGGTGAAGACGAGTGGGAAGTCCTATTACCGCCAGACAGTCCGGTGGTTGCCCAGCTACAGCACATCACCGTAGGCATGAGTAATGCCACCCAAAACCTAACAAGTGTTGCGGTATACAAACGAGTACTCGCCGCACAACAGCTGTCCGCAGAGGTCGCAGAGTGACCGGCCCGTTATGCCAGAGAACAGCTGGCCAACTGGCGCGCAGTCGATAACCACCTGGAGACCCAGCCCGTGGGGGAAGAGGGGAACTGGCGAATGTATGTCCTGGAGGAGGAACGAACGTTCGTCCTGGAACACTCGCACGCCAGCCACCTGGTGGGACACCCGGGAGCTGCGCAAACCATGCGGAACATACTAGCCCACTATTTCTTGCCAGGGCTCTCCCGACGAGTTCGGGAATTTGTATGTGGCTGCGGAACATGTAACTGTCTGACAACATGCTGTGCCGATGGCATTAGTCAACAGCAACCCAGCATACCAGAGAAACCCTTCGTGATCATCGCCTTCGACCTGATTGGGCCATATCCCTGTGCCCCAAATGGGAATCGATTTTAATTGGTGGTGATAAATTTGTGCACCAAGTGGTGCTAGGCTTATCCCCTCCAGAGCTCACGCCTCAAAAATGTAGCGGGAGCATTGGAGAATGATATCTTCACCCGCTGGAGTTACCCAGATGTAATAATCTGTGATAACGGACACAGTTCAGGGGAAAGCTATGACAGGAACTCTGCACCAAGTGGTGTGCAGTACGCCACACAACGGCGGTGTACCATTCCTGCGCGAATCCCACAGAACGAAGGAACAAAGCGTTCAAGGTGCAGTTTCGGCTTCGCTTAGGGGATGACCATACTACCTGGGCCACCCATGTTCCAGAGATACTGTTCTGCCTGAGAAACCATCAGAACGAAGCCACGGGCTACGGGCCACTCGCCCGCAGAAATACTATAAGGACAGAGTCTTGCCCGACCTGGGGAATATGCATACCCACAACCGACCACGAACTCAGGGCCCTCAGAAACAGTGACACGAGAAGGACACTGCTGGCATATACTCAAACGGGCCAGGGAAAGACAGGTATGGTATGTCCAACAGTGCCTGCCAGAAACCACAGCCCCCGAAAGAGCTGCAAATTCTCCACAACATGTCTACGTGCGAGAACACCAGCAGTCGGCCACCCACTCCAATTTCTGCGAAGGGTTCACGCCCTGCTGGAGTGGATCCCACACATTGGTATGAAAGGTGAGTAAGACCGACTACATCATCCAGATGGGTGCGCAAAGGCAAGTTAAATGCCATCGTGACAACCTAAGGACAGTGCCGGAGGCGCCGACAACGGGCACCGCGACATCCCAAGGTAACACCAGTCAGAGGCAACCGACCTAAGTATTCCCGGCCCATATGGGATGACAAACACCGGGATCAGCCCTGCACGGACTACCAGGTCCACCAACACCGACACCCTCAAGGACATATGCATCGTCAGCTGCTATGGCGGCGCCATGATCCGTGGGGACGTCCGACTCCACGGAGAGCGCCTGAAATGACGACCAACCACCAGATGCCGCAATGTTCAAGGCCCACGGGGTCACACACGCACCACTAGGTGCCCTGTTCCAGACTGCCAGGTCACGCGACTCATCTGTGGCCAGGTCCAGTTCCGGGTCGAGTATCTCCTCGATGCGACGGCCGTACCACCCTCAATGGCATCGATACCAGACATAGAGGTATCGCAGGAACAGCAGAAGCAGTGGCAGCGTCTCGATGGTGGCAGGGCCACCATCATGCCTAGCAGGTGTAGAACTGGCCGACCAAATCCGTCGAACCAGACGGATCTCACCTGCCAAGGGTAATTTGAACCGACACCTGTTGGCTTGCAACCCTGCAGCAGGGCGATCGAGCGCTGTACAGCTCATCTCACCGAGGCGGCTGCGCCCACAGCCGAGGCGCTGCTCAATCACCGCTGCACCACACGGCCTTGAGCAACCATAACAGTGGCCTCCCAGAGGGGAGGGCATTTGATGTGGACCACTCCTGCATGGTCAGGCACAGCCACTGTCAACGTCATCTGCCCACAGTCGCAGCACCAGTGCGGCCCGCGGAACACGCATGTCGTACATCCCGATATGTGCCCACATCGTTCAAAGTGATCAAGCCGAGTGCTTGTGGTGTCCCTAAGAGAGATCTGTGTAATAGGATAGGAATCAAGTGTTAGAATGTGTAGTAAATAGCTTTAGAATTTATCGCCGTTGGGAAAATGTTCATGACATTCGCCCTTAGGGCATTGCGAAGTGATCGCAGAATAAATGCACTCCGTGAGCATATTTAATTAGGTGTAGAGTAACAAGGCTAGGGTATTTGAAATTTTATTATTTAATTTTCCGAGAGCAATTGTGTGTCTAATCAAGCCAATTAGTGACATGGGAAATAATTAGTATTTCTTTCAAGCCGACCGTTCCAGTCGTAGAGTACCTCAAAACTTAACGGAACAAAATTTCCCATGTGCTCCGTACGGCACCATATAATCATGTTTTGTATTAAAATTAGTGCTTAATTAAGAACTCTTAACTCTCTAAAATATTAAGGAAACTCACTCAGAACATTTCAGTGTTTTATGTGTATATGTTTCAAGTTCTATGCTAATGAGGTCAGTTAATTAATTAAATCGCGGAGTGGAGCGAGCTCTCGACAAGGACGCCGCTAACTCGCGCCATCTCCGGCAGTCTGTTTCCACAGGCCTTAGGTGTGGAACGTGCTCCGCGTCACTGGGGACTCTCATACTTTGTTCTGAACACTTAACTGCAATAGAATAACATAACTTACTGGAACTTTTATTTAATTTATCAACAGTTTTCCCCGCATTCGCAGCACCCCTCCGCCAGGTCAATTTACCTACCCCGGAGGTTTAATGACTCTTCTAAGTGTTCACGTCATTCTGGGCCTTTTTGTATAGCAACGGCTGTTGGCAGTCCTTGTGAGTCAGGTCCACTTTAATTGGCATTGCATACATGTAAATGTGTATACAGTTCGGCAGTAAAATTTACTTGAGTTAATCAAAACTTGTGAGTTCTCATTTTTGTGTTGTATCTCGGGCCCTGTACCTATCCAGAAAGTTATCAATGCCTCAAGAAGGCATTCTTCATTTATAAATTAGAAAGGTAAGATTAAGGCGTCCTGGGGAGCCTGAATACCCCGGCTATATGTTAAGTTTTCCTGTAAATTTGTATCGTGTGTGTCGGGGGATACAGCTGCGTGGTCGTATGGCCCACGATCCTGAGAACTGTGACTTTGTGCTCACCCAGTGAGATGGCGCTCATTCTGTTCGAAATAGGAATATTGTGTAATAATCTTACTTTTCTTAACATAGTCACTGAATGACGTCCACATTACTATCCCCAACCACTCAGGTAACGTTATTATGTAAAAATCCAATATGAATTCATTACAATGGTTTTCAACCAATCCTGGGTATAAACACATTTTTACAGTTAGATCTTATTAATAAAGGGAATGTTAATAATGTGTTCGATATTGAAATAATGAAATATCAGTATGTAGCGGGAAAAAGGGAGATTTTGTCAAAATTTACTTATGTATTTCATGGGCCTGATAGATTTCCTAATTTATACAGAATAACTCTGAAGCAGGGTTCACTTCCCGGCCATCTAACATGATTCCTTTAAAGTTGAAAGAGAAATTAAGGAATTAACTAAATTGTTTATGTGAGTTAGGTGTGATTTCAAAACTAGATGAGCCAACTGAATGGGTTAATTGTATCGTCATTGTTGAGAAAACTGATGGCTCTATATATCTTTGTTTAGATCCACAAGCAATTGTATAATTAAGAAATAGTATGAAACCCCAACTATTAACAATCTGAAAACAAAAAATTGGCAATGCAAAATATTTATCAGCATTGATTTAAAGGAATCATTCTGTCTTCGATGAGGATAGTAAACAGTATTATACATTTTTCAACCATTTACAGGTACTGTTTTAATGTTTATAACACATTTTGGTGTTATTGAGGGTTTGTTTATTTATAATGATGATTTTTTAATATTTGCTGAATCTAGGGAGGAAAATGATGTTATTCTTGAACGAGTACTCAACAAGGCCAAAGAACTGAATTTTAATTACAATGTAAATAAGTTAAAATATCTGCCAACACTTTGACGTGTTCGAGGTGACCCAGGGCTGGTTGAGTGTAGAACTTCCCTGCGCCATAACTCGCGGAGAGTTAGTTATGTGGGTCGTTCGGTCGACGGCCATGGCGGCCCTGGATGCCTTTGTCAGTTTGAAGATGAAGTAGTTACGCACTTACTATCACACTACTTACACATGCTGACCTTGTGGCGAGACTGTAGGCCATCTCATACGCCTGAAATATATTAGAAAATTTGTGGGTGGTACTACAGGTGGTGTAGCACCCTATATGTCCCAGGGGACAATGAATAAACTCTCACAGAATTTTGTAAAGCTGTTTTCTCACATACTTAATTATATGTTTAAGAAGTGGACATGTGCATATGAAAAGAAACATACCCAGCACTTATGGCCTGCCAGTGACCTTAAAGTGAAAATGACCTAAGTCAGCATGGTGGTTATGCGGATACATGGAAGTGTTAAGCTCTCTAGTGAGAGTTCAGGTGGTTCTCCCCTCGGTACAGAAATAAATCAAATGCTTCTGTTAATTAAGTTACTATTGCAATGATGTGATATCGACCTAAATTATGTTACCAAGGGGGCTCGCAGAGCGGACGTCCACACTTCCAGTCTGGATTGTAAACTGAAGCGAACTGAACGAGTGGTGTCGGCTTCCATCACAAGTGGCGTGAACAGATGTCAAATGCGAAGTGGTAAAACATGACATAAGCACTATGTAACATTATTGCAATGGTGAAAAATGATATAAATTTAATGCCACAAGTTGGTGACACCCCGATTGATTAACAAATGTCTGTTAAGGTCGATGCGAAGTTGTTGGGGAGTGTCACTCCACTAAATGAAATGTTACAATGACAGAGGCCATTATAGGCAATCTCCTTTAATGAAAACACGATTACCCTCTTACAAATAGACATTGAATACACTATAATGCTTTCTTGTGAAAAGTGCCTGTATTGCATTTCCTGTGATGTGTTTGTATTTCACTGGCTACAGTGTTGCCAGGTGGCTGTCTCTTGAAGGGATGGACAATACCACCTGGTCAAAGGGGTGCAGGATCGCCGTTGGAGTCTTTCCTGTTGCGAGATTCACCCTCCATCTTATTGTGAATAGGACGGCAGGTAAATGTTCGGCCCAGCTGTTGTGAACCTTCCCCACTCTCAAGTGTACCTGGGTCTTGAGGTCTTGATTCCTTCTCTCAGTGGGGTTTGACCTTGGGTGGTATATTGGTGTTGTATGGTGGCTTAACCCCCACCTATTGCAGAGATCCGCCAGTACCTTCCAGTGATGTGGGTACCGATATCGGTTGGGTTGGGTTGGGTTGGGTTGGGTTAGGTTAGGCTAGGTCAGGTCAGGTCAGGTTAGGTTAGGTTGGGTTGGGTTGGGTTGGGTTAGGTTAGGTTGGGTTAGGTT
>NQII01000186.1:1202713-1225756 GCA_002778355.1 Clitarchus hookeri | reverse complement strand
ATGGGACATAGCATCTCCGAGGTAGCGATACAATTTGGATTTTCGCGTACGACCATTTCACGAGTGTACCGTCAATATCGGGAATCCGGTAAAACATCAAATCTTCGACATCGCTGCGGCCGGAAAAATATCGTGAACGAACGGGACAAACGACGACTAACGATAATAATTAAACGTAACAGACGTGCAACCCTTTCTCAAATTGGCGCAGATTTCAATGCAGGGGCATCAACAAGTACTAGCATGCGATCTATTCAACGGACCATCACTGATATGGGCTTTCGGAGCCGAAGGTCCACTCGTTTACCGTTGTTGACTGCACGACACTAAGCTTTACGCATCGCCTGGGCCCGCCAACACCGCCATTAGACTGTTGATGACTGGAAACACGTTGCCTGGTCTGACGAGTCTCGTTTCAAATTGTATCGGGCGGATGGACGTGTACGGGTATGGAGACATCCTCATTAATCCATGGACACTACATGTCAACAGGGGACTGTTCAAGCNTGCACGACACTAAGCTTTACGCCTCGCCTGGGCCCGCCAACACCGCCATTAGACTGTTGATGACTGGAAACACGTTGCCTGGTCTGACGAGTCTCGTTTCAAATTGTATCGGGCGGATGGACGTGTACGGGTATGGAGACATCCTCATTAATCCATGGACACTACATGTCAACAGGGGACTGTTCAAGCTGGTGGATGCTCTTTCATGGTATGGGGCATGTGCAGTTGGCGTGAAATGGGACCCCTGATACGTCTAGATAAGACTCTGACAGGTGACAGATACGTATGCATTCTTTCCGATGACCTGCACCCATTCATGTCCATTGAGTGTTCTGACGGACGTGGACAATTCCAGCAGGACAATGCGACATCCCGCGCGTCGAGAGTTGCTACCAAGTGGTTCCAGGATCACTCTTCTGACTTTAGACACTTCCATTGGCCACTTAAATCACCAGACATCAACATTTTTGAGCATAACTCGGATGCATTGCAACGTGCTGTCAGAAGAGATCTCCACCGCCTCGCACTCCTATGGATTTGTGGACTGTCCTGCAGTATTTATGGTGTGAATTGCTTCCTGCATACCTTCATAGATTAGTCGAGTCCATGCCACGTCGTCTTACGGCATTTCTGCGTGCTCACTGGGGCGCTACACGATATTAGGCAGGTGTATCAGTTTTTTTGGCTCTTCAGTGTGATCGACACGCCTATATCACTTTATCTTCAATTTTTTTCTCACATAACTGGTTTCGATTGGAGACTAGTTATAGTCTTCTGACTAAAGATACTGTGTACTGCTCGGAAACCTATATGTAAGTTTCCATTACCAGGTGCAATTACGAAATGAGTTATTTTCAGTCGACTGAGCCGAGAAAATTTTGCGGGTTCAATGGCTGGTAGGCTTAATTCCACTGTCCTGTATATATTCTCGAGTGCCAGCTATTTGTTCATGACTGCAGCTCGAGTTTTACAGTACACTATGAAGCACGATCACTGATATTTGTTTTCGTGCAGTATTTTATTGACTCGTAGACTTCCTGGAAGTGTAAATTAATCGGTTATTATTATTGAAAGAATGGCGCAGATATATTTGAAGTCTTGCTCGTCGTAAAATTTTCTTTCACCATTTTCCACGCTCTGCCAATTGGGAAAACAGATTAACGTAAACGGGATAGTTAACGCAAATGGGATAGTTAAGTTCTAAAATGTTACAGTTTCTTTGTGTATGTACCCCTGTTTCCGAGCATTTTGTTCGTGAAGAACAAAAGTAGTTATCCACGTTTACGTGCCTGCAATACAGATACGCGTCCGTGTCTTGAGATAAAGCGTACGTATTTCGGACTTAGTATACCGATACATTCATAAATTAAAGGAAAATTCAGGGAGTGAAATACACTAAAATAAATCAAATGTTGCATGCTATATATCACTCGTGTGTTAGGAATGGGTAGTAGATACTTTACAGAGTACTCGTAGCAACATGTTAGATATTGTTATATAAAAGCACCTGGTACAAATACCTGATACTTAGTACTTATTACGATGGTAAATGCAACTGGTAATTGAAACGTGTTTAATGTAACAACTNTACAAATACCTGATACTTAGTACTTATTACGATGGTAAATGCAACTGGTAATTGAAACGTGTTTAATGTAACAACTTAATAGATGGTAACAGATATTTGTTACTGTACTGATTTTATAACTGTTAAAAATACCATAAATTTGTGTACTAGATNTAATAGATGGTAACAGATATTTGTTACTGTACTGATTTTATAACTGTTAAAAATACCATAAATTTGTGTACTAGATGCAGCAGAAGTACAGAGTATGGTTTATGTGTTCAAAAATTTTATGTGACATGTTAACAATGAGCATTGATTTTTTTTTGTGGATGAATAAACGATTCTTGTGCTGGAAGCATGTGACGAAAATAACTAGATATCACATAAATTCCCATAGCTTATTAGACTTAGGCCGTAATAATTTTCATACTCCTGTCCATAGTGCATACTACACAAANACATAAATTCCCATAGCTTATTAGACTTAGGCCGTAATAATTTTCATACTCCTGTCCATAGTGCATACTACACAAAGAAAACAAGAATTTACTGATATAACCAATGAGCCTACTTTCCTCAACATGGATGCAAGTAGTTATTAAAGAAGTTATCAAAACTTAGATGGCAGGCTGACCTTGACGTCTCGTTGACAGGAATATCATTAGAGGTGGAACCAGAAACATAAGGTAGAGTAGAAAGACAGTTATAAATACACACGTGTCTTACCCAGGACTCGAACCCAGAAAATCTGGTACCATAAGCTAGCGTGCACTCAACTGCATTACATAGGTACTGTTAAGAGTATCAACTTCGTCTGTAATCAGTATATTGTTCTGAATTACATGGTATACTAACCTAAAATATTTATAGAGTGCCGTTATTTTGAAAATAAGTGTCAGAGCCATTTAAAACACGAAAATCACCGCTATTTGTCCCTGGGACTTACGTGTGCTGTCAATGTTTGCAACCGTTCGGGGAATTTTGTTACACTTTAAATTAGAATCAGTGGAAAGACCAGTGATTCACAGTGAAATTCAACTACTCGAATCAGTGAAAATGGCTTGACTTAGAATAAGTGGAATACCACTAATTGTTTCAGTGAAACAATTTCACTGATTGAATAAGTGACGGCCGACTGCGAGCGGTGAATAAAATATTGTTTTTATTGAGTTTAGCCAAATAATTACGAGAAATAAATATATTTCCGGTAGTTATTATTAATATTGCGCAAATTACCATCACTTAAAAAGTAAAAAGGTTTCCATGGGTTGTTGCTACTGAACCCTTACCACCTCCATTATGGTTTCAGAACGTTACCTTACCATCTGAACTATGAAGCCACTGAATATTACTAAGAGGAAAATATATGTGGTATATTTCTTTTCGAAAATATGTCGTTTTAAATTGTATTCCCATTCTTTCTGGTTTTTAGTTTAATTGGGAACGTTAGGATTGTTAAAACAAATAGTACGTATGTGTGCACTCACTTCACCATATTAAATGGAGTTTAAACCTTGAAACCGAGCGCTGTGAGAATGAGATGCAAACGAAATTAAATACGTAAAAGCGCAATTAAAGGCTGAATGTCTATGATACCTTCGAAATGGTGTTTTGAAAGACGAAAATCACATTATAAATTATTTTGTATTGGTTTTATTAGTTTATGCATTGTTATGTCATATGATACACGTTGTTTAACGGTAGTTTTTATACGGTTTTTAACTGATCCCTCAGAAGAAAAAAAAATGAATCACTATAATTTAGTCAATAAAATGGTTGATGAATCAGTAGACAATGTCACTGAATCAATAAGTGAAGGAAAACTGGCATTTTTCACTCATTCATCAGTTAAATCCACTGAAGTGACTGTTGAATCAGTCAGGTACTGTAAACTGATTGAAACAGTGAAATGCTAACTTATTTATATTTAAAATATACTTCTATCATGTCTAAAACATAACGCATTAATTAAAAAAAATTTTAATTAATGACAATGTATTTATTACAGCGAAACTCTTCATAATTATTTCTATTTTTGAGCATTCTTGTACTCTCATTTCTGTAAAAGTTTGAATTTGAAACTCTACAGATATTGTTTGAATTTTTGGTTGTTTGGAATTATACTTTTTATTGCCATTTTATATTATGTTGAGTAAAGAAAGTTTACTTACTTTTAGAGGTCTGAGCATATTTCCTAGCAGTCATAAAAACCTATATGTGAGTTGTATATATAATTCACTACAGGAGCACTAGCTCTATTTGGCCTGTGCGTTTCCACTTACCAGCTTCCTATTGGTGAAAATTACAACGAACGTGCTTACCANCTTATTGGTGAAAATTACAACGAACGTGCTTACCATATTGACAAGTTTCACTATTGGCTATCTGCTGGCCAATGAATTGGCGAGTTGACTGTGTCCCAATCATTGTGACTTGTCATGTGTAGCTCGTTATACAGTCCATCCTGTTCGTTAATATAACTGAATAAAAATTTGAGAATTTGTTCACGNGTGTCATGTGTAGCTCGTTATACAGTCCATCCTGTTCGTTAATATAACTGAATAAAAATTTGAGAATTTGTTCACGAAAATTACAATTGATGTAGCGCAGTGTTAATGTTAGGTTAACATAAAATCTAGAGAAGCAACGGAAGCATATCCATGTGAGTTCTGTCTTCAAATGCAAAGAAATCCGTCATACTGACATTGCCCGAGATAAACTCGGGCATAGTCCTCAATGTGCTTAGAAAAATTGTGCGTAAATATTTTATTAATTTTTTTTTCTTTGCGAAAACTCTTATTTTCTTCATAACAAATAAAATTTATAATTTTTTCTCTAAAATTTATTTAACAGTTTACTGTAGTTATTTACATACAAATGACAAGTGAAAAATGTATTNTATAATTTTTTCTCTAAAATTTATTTAACAGTTTACTGTAGTTATTTACATACAAATGACAAGTGAAAAATGTATTCTTATTGCAGTGGTACATAGCTCATTTAAGTTCAGAAATATAATTGAACTTAATATCAACGAAATAATTACCGCTAAATATTTTGTAATATCTTGTCCAGTTTNGAGTTCAGAAATATAATTGAACTTAATATCAACGAAATAATTACCGCTAAATATTTTGTAATATCTTGTCCAGTTTTAGTAATATAATTACTGATATCTTAAAAAAAATGTTTTATTTAATATATGTTTAGAATTAATTGAATATAAAACTAGAATATTTTAAATGAAAACAATAAAATCTCACTTTAGGAGAACTGAAATATGTTAATTTGAAAGTTGACAAGACAATGTATGATTTTGAATATACATATTTTGTAATTTATATTGACAATATGTATAATTTAGATTTTTTTAAGTGAAGTTCTTAAAATTGTTTGATAAAATTGGGATTAATAAATTTTTCTCTTAATTTTTAATGTTATTTTAACTTGAAATTTTAAAATTTTTTATGTTTTACTTTAATTTAGAGTATTATTTTTAGGTGCTTTTCTCGATTTATTATAATTATTTTAGAGAACTGTGTTGAAAATCGTAAAACCTTTTAATTTTAAATATTTGGTAAATTTTATATTAACAAAAATTTGTATTTTTCAGTTTAAAAATAACATTTTTGTTTTAATTTTAATAATTACTCTTACTCTTTAATAATTAAGGAAAGTTTCTGTTTTTATATAATTAGTTCATGGTTATTTTTTTCAAAATATTGAGCTCTCTTTATGCTTTGTTTATAGTATAATTTTTTTGTGACAATAAGACATTTAGTCGTAAAATTATTTGTTTTTCTATTGTATTGAATATTTTACATTTCGTATATATTACTTCATTTGTAAGGAGGTAAACGGTTAATAACTATTGTAAACACGCTAATTAAAACTAGCTTGTTTGTGCATCAATATGTTTGTAAATTACTAAATTACTTGACGTTTATTTTACCATAGCAGTAGAACGAGTAAATTCAGAATAAAAATCCAAAAGTGAATGAAATATGGTTACAGGTGCGACCACCCAAAGTGAACAAAATACATCCTGCGGAATCTAGGATTATTTGCAAGAAAGTTCCTGGTGTTCCTAAACTCGGACCTATTGGTGATGCTTGCAGCTGTGGAAGTATTAATGTGAGTATTTTATAATTTTACACTAAAGTTTTAATAACGATTTGAATACACACCCATGATGTTCATATAATTACTATTTAAAATGCTCCATGGTGATATTTATCGCATAAAATTATCTAATTATGTAAAATGTGTGTGTTTGAATTAACATTGCTACAAACTTCAACTGTTAACACAATTCAAATTCCACAAAACTTTTTCATTGCATTAACTGTTATAATATTAACCTTACAAATTGATAAGGCTATTTGCAGATATAGGTACTTACTTTGGTATAGTTTTTTTAATGAGTTCATAAAAGCTCAAATATAGAAAAGCATTCTTATTTATAATTTTTAATATTTTGAAATTAAATCTGAATATCTTAATATAAGTGCTACATAAAAACTATAGAAGTGTTTCTTAGTAACATATTTATGTTTAATAATGGCAAATAACGTTCTGAAATATGGAACAATTTGCAGGTTTTGTATTAGCTTCAATCCTGACTTCAAAACTACCTTGTTTTCATCACATAACTAGGTAGAATAAAAAAAAGGCTTCTTGACATAGGATGTGGGCGAGGAGATGTGGAACTGNGGGGGGGGGGGACCTTAACCTGGGATAGCCATAAAGCTAAAATAATTTTTTTAAATTTAATGCAAAACATTTTAAAACTTAGAGCATTTAAAAATTGCGATATTAAATAAAAAATGTAAAAAATTTGAAAAGTTTTAAAATTTGGAAAAAAAAAATATTTTTACTGACTTAAGAAATATGGTTTGGAATGTTCTTGGACAGGATTTGGGATAGGAAGACAAAGAGCCGATATCCACCATATTGTTTCTGGCCACTATCTTTGTTGTGGCCGCCATATTGTTTACCAGTCATCATATTGTATCCTAATTTCTTGCAACTGCTAGACTACCATTTTGTTTACAGCTACCAGAATCAATTTTATTTTTGTTAGTCACCTTTGTTATAACCCATGCTCTGTCATTTCATCCTTTTATTCACCATATTGGATTTGATTTTTCTTAGTGACCTTCGTTCTAACTCATGCTCTGTCATCCATGTCCGCCATTTTGGATTTATTTTTTCTTTGTCAGAAGTGATCCAACTCATGCTCTGTCATTCCATGTCCACCATCAAGACCATAATTTTCCTTAATCACCATTGTTCCACCTCTTACTCTGTCATTCCACCCCAACATCCACCATCTATTGTACAAAGAATATTTTTATTACTTGTAAGGAATTAATCTATTCTTCATTCATGTAGGACTTGAGATAGTTTTTGGTTTGCCTCTATTCCCATGCTGCCTCTTTCCTAGCTTAAATACATATTTATTGTTGAACTTAGAATTTTTTCACCTAGTGTAGTTCTTATAATATCGCCCACGCAAACGAAGCTGCGTCCACGCTTGAGCATTCGCGAACATTCATGTGGAGAAAGTTGTGTCTTATGTACGGCGACACATGCTCGTATTGTGCATTGCCACTCAGGTCGTTCCCATATTNATGTGGAGAAAGTTGTGTCTTATGTACGGCGACACATGCTCGTATTGTGCATTGCCACTCAGGTCGTTCCCATATTCATGGCAAACCGCTCACCATAGTATATTGGGAAAAATAACAAAAGATTAAAATAACGTTTACCTCCCAAGATCTGTCGAGGCTGTGACATTAAGATTCCTGGCAACCGGTGATGCGTACACTACCTTGTAGTCGGTTTCACCTCTATTCAAATTAATCTGTGCTACTACATCCGAACACAATGCACAAGCCGAACACTACTATCAGCCACTCACACTCAGCATGCACGACTGAATTCATTTTGAACAAGTCCGCTTTACCGACAATGGAAGGATAGCATTTGGCATGTTCGCGAACATATGCGCATGCTCATTCTATGGAGTGAAACACGTCTACATTGGCACACAGTCGCCTGATCGCGCATTCTAATTCGACTCATGAGGGCAAAATGCTCAAGCGTGGAGACTGCCTAAGACTTAGAAAAGTTTAAAACATATTACCATGCTTCCCTCCGTATACACCATATTAGTTTCAATGAGAAAATGTAAAGTTATTTAAACTAAGATATCAACTATCCGAAATTGTACCTTTATTTCATTTCAACCAATAAAAATATTTCTGAAGTATCCTTTAAGCATGCCTAACTTGAATAAAAACTGTCCAGAAAAAATAATTAAAAGCAAATATATCTAGGACGAATTTAACTCACCAGAGTCCATATACTATCATACCTTCCGTGAATATAATAGTAATGCTAGTAACCACATAGTTCAGCCACTTCAAATATTTTATGTTTTTTTTTCCTGATACTTTGACCTTGGAAGTATACTTCGCTCGGTCTGCAGCCAATCGGCACTGTATACAACATAATTACACACAGACTCCATCCACCTCACATAAACCAAGTAGCTATACATTTCAGACTGCGAACCATAACTACTACCCTTACCGCCCACCATATTAACATTTGACTGATACCAGATAATATGCACTATATCGTATCAACGATACAATCCACTATAATTTGTATTTTTTCATTTAAAATTTGTTTGCATCAAAAAATGTTTTTAAATCAATTGTTATTAAAAGTGCGTAATTTTTTTCGCACAATTAGGAAGAAATAAAACTCTTTATTTTTAAACAAAATTTATTCATGTTAATTTGCTTTTCCACTACCTAAACAAAATGGAATTTATTAATTCTGCCCCTTAGAAAATGCACCCATACACAACATATACAGTATTTTTATATCACGAAACCATGCCCTGTCACACTCATAAACTTCGTGAAGATGCAAGGTGAGCTTGAATGGAAAATTAGGCAGGTGTGCCAGTTTTTTTTNCTGTCACACTCATAAACTTCGTGAAGATGCAAGGTGAGCTTGAATGGAAAATTAGGCAGGTGTGCCAGTTTTTTTTTGGCTCTTCAGTGTACTATCTCCAGTAGCTGCTTTTTATCGTACATCCAAGTCAGTACCAAATTGTTATGTGTCTTCATCAGGGCTTTGAACTTTGCATTTGTAGAATTCCTTGCTCTTGTCGGTTTGTAGATTNCTGTCACACTCATAAACTTCGTGAAGATGCAAGGTGAGCTTGAATGGAAAATTAGGCAGGTGTGCCAGTTTTTTTTGGCTCTTCAGTGTACTATCTCCAGTAGCTGCTTTTTATCGTACATCCAAGTCAGGACAAAATTGTTATGTGTCTTCATCAGGGCTTTGAACTTTGCATTTGTAGAATTCCTTGCTCTTGTCGGTTTGTAGATTAGTCGGGATGCGTCCTTCATGCAACACATCAGCCACGGCCTCGGTGACATCACTGGCATTCTTCGACTTGACAGGCCTGGTCCAGGCGAATTTGCTATATGCATCAATGATAGTCAACATGTATTTTCATTCCTTGTTGAACCGAGTATAGTATCATCTCGACGAGGTCGGCTTGAAATAGGTCGTTCATCCCACATATCACGACCTTGGGGCGATGGTAGTTGCGTCTCACAGATGTGTGCAGTTCATTGGCAATTCCCAATCGACTTATTCTATGTAGCCTCCCTCTTTCAGTTCTTCGATGATTTAAATTATCTCGTTAGTGTGTGAGTAATTTCCAACCCTTTGCAAAGCGAGCAGTTGTTGTAGTCCATCAACCAGCTCGCTCGTGTCGTCCCAGAATACGTAGTCGGTGTTCTTGTCGTCTATCTTCTTCCGACCTTCGCAGCTTTTCAGTGCTGGGTCATTGAAGAAGTCTGCGAGAATCGATTTTTTTGTTACCTTTGTCCTTATAAACCCCTGTATCAGGATTGTTATCTTGGTAAAGTGCATGCGTGAGTTCGAGAAACATCTTGCATTCCAGCAATTTGGATTCTGTAAACTCTCTGGCCTCTTTGTAAAATAGAAGTTCGTAAAGTCCGGTGTTCCACGTGTCTTGTAATCGCCATTTTGGATGATCCCACCAGGAAGAAACTCTATTTCATTAGCACCGAGGAACCATGTATCATTATGCCTATTTACGCCGTATGTCGTATCATTATTGCGAGATGTGTACGATCGCAGGTAGCGACAAATCAGAGTATTGTGTTTGAAGACTCTCTTCCGTACCTTTTTCTTGTGTGGCAAATCCGCATCCGATCCATTGTCCCGATCTGTTTAATTATCATCATGTTTCCGCCTCTTCATATGCTTAGCAGTATCGTCGATTTCGGTGTTCACGACTACAGGTGCTCCATCACTCTCCCTGAGCACTTTGAGACGAGTAACAGGCTTAAATATGTATTCATTTATACGGTCACGCGAAATTTTAGCCCTTCTGGCGAGTTAATACTTCGAGCAAACAGACTGAATCGTTCTATGTAGGTTGCTAGCAATGTCCGACATAGCACTGCATAAAAATATTTATTGCTGCCCTCTTTTATAGGTTTAGCCGTGCATCTCCGTCAAAAGACTTCCGAATTTGCCCAGGCGTTTGCTGCAGGCATCCAACTGTCCCTGCTGTGGTTATGAATATCCGTTTCAGTAGCGAGATGGGAAATCAAGGCAGTGAATGTACGTATCATATATCCTTCCACGTTTTTTCTCTTCATTTTGCACAGATGCCACATTCAATCTGTCGGCAATTTGCCTTTAAATACTCTTAACATGCTTGTCCATGGTCACCATATCGCGGACCATCTCGGTCTTCACACGCTCTATCTTCCTCCCGAGCTCGGACAGATAGTTGCGAAAGGATGTGTTTTGTTCGGTCAACATACTGTGCAATTCCAAGATGATGGCATTGCCAGTTTCGAGGACGAAATGTTTAGTAGCAGCATACTCGGATCGTTCGGTTTCACCAACATTTCGAATAAATCTTCTACCAGCATCGCAGGATCCGTCGTTTTTTAGTACTAGACAACCTCTATCTTCATCTTTCTCAAAACTCAGCTTGAGGCTACTTACCCGAATTTCGATATGCTGTAAGTCATTCTCAATGGTCTACAATGAACTGATTGAATCCCTGTCGGTACCTCCCATTATATAGGGACTAGTCCTTAAATATGGTCAAAAATCCGTACTTGTCTTTCCAGTTCAAGGCACAGATGCTTAAAATACAATAATATAATGTCCATATTTACATGATATTCGTAAACATGCCACAAATTCATATCGTCCATGCGAAATAACACCAACATGTTTGCATGGTCACGGAGCAGCTGTTTGAGTATGCGCAAATAAGTCCAGCCGAGGCACAATCAGTACACCTTTGTGTGCTGTCCCATGTTATATTTCGCCTAAATGCACTTTGGCTTCTCGCAGGTAATGCCATCAAAGACAAATATCGAGTTTGGCAATGCTTCACTTGGTTGCACGACTGCATCATTATCACTGCAAGGGAAATAACCCACACCATCCACAGCTTGCAGTACTTGTGCCAGTCGCTAATATTTCGGTGGCTGGAGCGATTTTGATTATAGGAAAACATTCTCGAACCTAAGGCTGTTCTCTTCTTCTAGTAGGTTAAGTAGGATGCATTATTTCTCACAATTTGATGGTCCTGTGATGACGCAGCGCACTGTATTCGGAAATAGGTTTCCATGTCATTATTCATGGGAGATAACTTCATATTCAGCAGTAATGCATATGGGTAGAGTAACATCTTCCTTGATAATATTTATGTTACGACTACAATCTTGTGGAGCAGGTGGAGCGATTTTGGAGCATGTGGAGGGATTGTGGAGAATGTGGAGCGATTGTGGAGCAGGTGGAGCGATCGTGGAGCATGTGGGGTGATTGTGGAGCATGTGGAGCAGCTGGAGAAATTGTGGAGTATTTGGAGCGATTGTGGAGCATGTGGAACAGGTGGAGCGATTGCCGAGAATGTGGAGATTGAAAATAATAAGATGATTGTATTTGCATAGAATCAGTGCTGCAAAATTTTAAAATGTCTCTTTAAAGTATTCCTCCGAGTAAACTGCCTCTTGCAGATTTTGCACCGAAATGTCACACATGAAGTTTTCATTCTGCAGATTGTTATTTCATGTCGTTACAAATTCCGCAAAGCAATAAATGCTTTACCGCAGAAACTGCAAGAAGATTAATCATTTCATTAAAACTTTGTGTCCGTCCGTACTGTTCCAATTCTAAAATTATACTGAATCTAAAATGTATAAAACGAGCATATATATATACTTTTCTCGCTCAGATTACCACTATACCTCGAAGAGGTAAGACTGTAGCTGGATGTGAGATCGTTGATACGCTGATCAACAATCTACCATTCAAGTTGCACATTCCTGGTTACAGGTTCTGCAGGCCAGGAACGAAGATAGGTAAAAGGATGTAACGTGATGACACAGGCATCAATGCACTGGACGAGGCGTGCAAGCAGCACGACATCGCTTACTCACTAAACAAGGATCTGGAAACCCGACACCAGCCAGACAAGAGACTTGCACAGAAGGCCGACGAGATAAGCAAATCATCAGACACCGGACTCTGAGACAAAATAGATGCATGGGGCGTATCCAATGTGATGAAGGCTAAGGTGAAGATGGGAATGGGCGATAAAAGCAAGGGAAAGACACAGGTTAAAATGGGAACAGGTACAGAGAGCAAGATAAAAGCGCAGGCGAAACTAAAAACAGTGACAAAAGGAATAAAGGCATGCAAGACCAAGAAAACAACCACCGGCGGATTTTTTACATTGATTTTGCTTGCACTTGGGGCCTTTGGGGGTCTAATGGGAGCCACGAGTGGTATCGTCCGAGCCATAAAAACAGCATCGAACGAATGGAAGCAGTTGTCTGAGGCCCAAAGACACAATGAAAATATGGAAGCTATCACCATGGGTAAAAAAAATGCCCAAGGCCTCTACCTAAGGCCATACCCAGAAGGAGGCGGAAGTGTGCAAAAGCGATGCAGCAGGTAGATGCAATAATGAAATATCTACTGAAACGACCGCTCACTGTCATGGATTTGGAACTGTATGAATACAATTTGAAAATAGATTAATTTAGAGTAGTTTTTATGAGAGACGAATTTCCACAGAAACCAAAATGTAATGAGAGCACCATAAAATCTGGACACGACAGCAGGGCACGGTAGGCACTCTGTGGCTTAATTAAAACAAGGCACACATGCAGACCATTATGACAATTTTGTGAATTTGCATCCTCCATACAAACTGTGACGGTACCTGAAAGGAACAAAGCTGACTAACAACTACGAGGTGGAGCAGATGCCTAACATGTGGAACTGTGGACATTTGTGTCTTCGTTTCCTGGTTCGTTCGTACAAGTAATTGTATAAAATGGCTGAACATCGAAGGGAAACCATCAGTGATTTCGCTAATGCTTACATTGACAGGGCATAGCGTGCTGTACACTTTCAGCTGCTTGACATGGAGAGGGAATGGTGNATTTCGCTAATGCTTACATTGACAGGGCATAGCGTGCTGTACACTTTCAGCTGCTTGACATGGAGAGGGAATGGTGCATAGGCCTTGATTTTCAAACCTATGTTGTTATACCTAACAGTGATGAAAAAAACTGTAAGATGTACCTCGCAGAAAACCAGCAATGTCTTCCACGAGGTAACATTGCCCGTAGGCTATTATGAAATAGAAGACATTGCAAGGTACATTGAAGATTCGCTGACCCCGACACACAATTCTAACTATGTGGGAATCCCAATACTCTGAACAGTGTCATCAGATGCAGTGAAGATATCGACTTTACGAAACCGGATACTATTGAACCGATCCTGGGGTTANTGAACAGTGTCATCAGATGCAGTGAAGATATCGACTTTACGAAACCGGATACTATTGAACCGATCCTGGGGTTAGAGCCACACATCTACGAAGCTGGCAAAACACACGAGTCGTCGCGGCCTGTAAACATCTTGCCAGTCAATGTGATACGAATAAACTGCAATTTAGCGAGTGGCACATACCTCAATGGAAGGCCTAGCAATATGCTGTACGAATTTTCATATATGGTTCCTCCAGGTTTTAAACTGGTCGCAGAACCGCAAAGGATCATTTACATTCTGGTCGTCGCGAAGAGAGCACACGAGGTGGTCGTGATAGTCGTCGACCAGCACAGAGAGTTGGTGAACTTTCAAAACAAATAAATCACCCTATGCCTGCAT
This sequence comes from Clitarchus hookeri, assembly GCA_002778355.1. Lineage (NCBI taxonomy): Eukaryota > Metazoa > Arthropoda > Insecta > Phasmatodea > Phasmatidae > Clitarchus > Clitarchus hookeri. The sequence goes on along the minus strand of NQII01000186.1, from coordinate 1,211,412 downwards.
TTGAGGAGATGGAAATAGGATTTACGATGACCAGATGCAATAAAACAAAGTGCAATGAAATACCTGCAATCACTACATCGCAGGTCTCCAAGGAGTCAACACATGCTAGCGAGATTTTCCTCCGCAGTCTCGGCTTCAAAGTCAATCACCATGGAAGATTGCCCAAACATCGATGAGCCGGTCGTTTTGAAGACAGCATAACGAAGGTGGAACTTCATGCGTACCAACCTTTCCTTATCGGGCCAAATACACTACCATCGGAAGTTCGGATTGCGGTCCAACATTCTCTTCCTTGCCAGTCTTTCTTGCAATTCAAGGGGACTCTGATGAAAGAAGATGGATCCAACCAGGTATCGACGAAAATAACGAACAATGGAATTCTTCAGTTGATCGATCGCATGATATATTTTCTCAACGGTGTCGATGTGGACCAGTCGCGAGATGTGGGCANGGAATTCTTCAGTTGATCGATCGCATGATATATTTTCTCAACGGTGTCGATGTGGACCAGTCGCGAGATGTGGGCACAATGCAACAATCAAAAATGATCAATCGCTCATGCAAAATGAGCCATCTGCAGATAATATGGCAGACTGGGGAATTNGGAATTCTTCAGTTGATCGATCGCATGATATATTTTCTCAACGGTGTCGATGTGGACCAGTCGCGAGATGTGGGCATAATGCAACAATCAAAAATGATCAATCGCTCATGCAAAATGAGCCATCTGCAGATAATATGGCGGACTGGGGAATTNTAATGCAACAATCAAAAATGATCAATCGCTCATGCAAAATGAGCCATCTGCAGATAATATGGCGGACTGGGGAATTGAAGATAACTACCGTGTTCCTATATAACCTGGAGGCAAGTTCAAAGTGTGCATCTCGCTCTCAATGCTATTGAGATTTGCCGAAGACTAAAAACGAATTATCTTCAATTCGAACAGGAACTGGTGCTGCTTCTAGATAATATGCATGCAGACACCATTGTAGGCACAGGAGAAAACACGGAGACAGTTTAACTGAAACGACAGTCTATCGAATGGATGCTTCCTCATGTGCAGTTGAGCATTGCTGAATGTATAAAGATGCAAGAGAATATGGAAGATGGCAAAATCATCGATGTGGCTTTCAGTTCGTGGAGTCTCGGGACATACCCTGATTGCCAGCAAGCCAGTGCATAAACTGGATGTTGAAGTCCAGTTTTGCTTCTGAGAAACCGAGGTACATCATCGTTGGACTGCAGACCAGAAGACAGCAAAATATGAGAGTGAGTCGTTCGCAGTTCCACACATGTAAAATATAAAATGATATGCGAAAATGTTTTTGAATAGTGAACGCTATCTGTATTTTTATATGAACATTAATTTTGAAAATAGGCAGTGCCTGTTGGCATATCAAATGTGTGCTCAATTCCAAAATGCATATTATGGATGTCCCTAATCCACGATGCTGAGCCCTGATACTTTCAATACTTTGGCCCCGCTCATGGTATTCGATGTGAGTAAACAGGACGAGCATATTACCTATAACATGATAGACTGCAGGATAGAATTCACTGCACGGAAATATTACTGCCAACACTTACACATTCTGACTGATACTTCACGAACGGCTTGTATCATACAATTTCCGAGACAAGACAATCAAAATACTGCCGTGAGCGCAGCTGTGAATATATGAATATAAATGTTCAAACACTAGAACTGTTTTTTCTCCTTAGAGCATATTCAGCTTCGTGCTGAAGGAGATCGCAAAGTCCTACGACGACGATGGCAAAACACGCAGACAATCCTTCCGGCCCCTTATTCGTGGAAACTGTTGGACGAGAAGAGCAAGAAACCAAACACCTGTCTAACCAAGTACTACCACGAACTGGAGTGGGACGAAGGCTAGATTTCATAACATGAGGTGGGAAATGTGCCACGAGTCTTGCTGATGCATTACCCGAAGACCCCGATTTATGTAGTAGGACCTGAGCAGAAAAAGTGGCTGAGCGATATGTGTAAATTTTATATGGAAATTATCGATATGCAAGCTGAGTATGGATATCCATCTCTTCGCAAGCTGGCGAAACTTTACAGCGAGTTGCATCGTCATGTCAGCGACAGGTCAGAACCGGACTGGGCCTACGCACTGAAGAGCGTGCAGCTGCTGCGCAAATGGTGTGTCTCGTACTTGGACTGGGAATCGGCTGCCTATGAACAATCATGAAGTCACTCGATGTTCTCGAAATGTAAGGGAATTTAGTTTTTTTATGGTGGCATGCCTGACCGACATCCATATTATATATAAGTGGGAAAAATTTAAGCTCATTTAGTCGTCACCTAGAGGTCTGATCGTCACCATGACTTCATTCTGCCTACGAACATTTATGCAAGCACCAAGCCAGACTACAGTAGCATGATGTATAGTTTNGTCACCATGACTTCATTCTGCCTACGAACATTTATGCAAGCACCAAGCCAGACTACAGTAGCATGATGTATAGTTTCATCGCAGAAAATATATACCTGCATTCCTACACCGAGACCTGCGATCGTAGATGTTTGCAGCACTGGAGATTCGCCCATTTTCCTATCGTCTACCAACCAATGCAGATTCAATTGGACTGTCTAGGTGCATCGGCCTGTGTCGTATTCCACATGATGCCACAGATGCAGCTTACCTGCACTGTGAACCAAATTATTGTCCCAGCACAGACTCATGCTTTTATCCACACGCCAAACTGTGCAGTGGATTCGCTCCAGACGGGGCACAAGCCATCGATCCACTCCTGGCAACCTGGGTCCAAGAAAGATGCTGCCACCCAGACGACCAGTTGCCGCTGAGTGCNGTCACCATGACTTCATTCTGCCTACGAACATTTATGCAAGCACCAAGCCAGACTACAGTAGCATGATGTATAGTTTAATCGCAGAAAATATATATCTGCATTCCTACACCGAGACCTGCGATCGTAGATGTTTGCAGCACTGGCGATTCGCCCATTTTCCTATCGTCTACCAACCAATGCAGATTCAATTGGACTGTCTAGGTGCATCGGCCTGTATCGTATTCCACATGATGCCACAGATGCAGCTTACCTGCACTGTGAACCAAATTATTGTCCCAGCACAGACTCATGCTTTTATCCACACGCCAAACTGTGCAGTGGATTCGCTCCAGACGGGGCACGNGATGCAGCTTACCTGCACTGTGAACCAAATTATTGTCCCAGCACAGACTCATGCTTTTATCCACACGCCAAACTGTGCAGTGGATTCGCTCCAGACGGGGCACGAGCCATCGATCCACTCCTGGCAACCTGGGTCCAAGAAGGATGCTGCCACCCAGACGACCAGTTGCCGCTGAGTGCATTGCCGATGCCAGTCACTCGTGCCAGTACCCATTACAGATGATTCTGCCATGGTTCCATAGATGAACCTCCACCCACTCGTCGACGACCAGCAATTTGTACTCCCGAGGCTGTTGATTCCAGTTCTGCTACCGAAAGACCAGATGTCGATGAGCCGGATGTTGTTACTAGCATCATAGAGCCACTGAACTAAAAGGAGTCAAGTCTACACTGCAATGATAATGTAATGGATGGTGAATCGGAGACAAGTAATGCAGCCGCTGCTTGTGTCGATGGTCTTCNGGAGACAAGTAATGCAGCTGCTGCTTGTGTCGATGGTCTTCGTAGCGACCCTGTGATTTGTGCGGCCCTTCGCAGAGCACTCCTGCTTACTGCTATACATGGATTACTCAGCCTTCCACGAGATGCCAAAAATCATAATTGAAGATCTTCAGATTAAAATAATATGTAATTTGGACTCTGTTCCAAGGAGATTAATAAAAAATATTAATTTTCTGCTGATTATGTATATTTTTATGTACACAATACATTTTGTGTAGAAAAAATATGCTGTGTTTTATTTATTTAANCGTAGCGACCCTGTGATTTGTGCGGCCCTTCGCAGAGCACTCCTGCTTACTGCTATACATGGATTACTCAGCCTTCTACGAGATGCCAAAAATCATAATTTAAGATCTTCAGATTAAAATAATATGTAATTTGGACTCTGTTCCAAGGAGATTAATAAAAATTATTAATTGTCTGCTGATTATGTATATTTTTATGTACACAATACATTTTGTGTAGAAAAAATATGCTGTGTTTTATTTATTTAAANTCTGCTGATTATGTATATTTTTATGTACACAATACATTTTGTGTAGAAAAAATATGCTGTGTTTTATTTATTTAAAAAACTACCCAACTTTATAAAAAAATATTTTAAATAAAAATACTTGCATTAAAAAAATTAAATAATATACAATATATGGTAATTTATATGACCTAGTCACCATTCGGTATAGGTTGATAGCACTCTTGTCCTTAGTAAATTATATCTGGTGGTTGAAACATGAGTAAACAGTGCGATCTAGTGGGCGATGCTAAAAATAATTGAACAGAATATATGGCATGGCATGGAAGGGGTCGAGAAAATATGAGTGATTGGTCAACAGCACCACCTATACATTAAAACCATTAACAAATATGGCTGTCACCTGGTAGCTAAATCACCAGCTCACCTGGTGGTGAAGTCGATTATTAATACACTAGTGCCACCTAAGCATTTAAAATGAAAACAAATGACACTACAAAAAAGAAATCAAGATGCCTGCATACGATGGAATGAGCATGGGTGAGGGCGGTGGAGGCCTGCCGATTAATTAACCAACGAGAACCATTGGTGGCAGGTCAGTCATCTGCTTGACATGGTGCTGGGGAAACCTCAAGGAATGTAAGTTTTTAAAATAAATTTTTAATATTAATTTTTTGCAAAAATCTTAATAATAACTTTTCAATAATATTAAAACAATTAAATAAAGGGTTTTAATTTTTATTTTTTATTTTTAGGAAATGTTTTCGATCAAAATCATTTAATTTTATGTTTATAGGGTTAAGGTCATTGTTATGGGTCATGGTCAAGGTCATGCAGAAAAAATATTCCAGTTCGGTTACATCACAATATGGCCACTGGCCAGCGCCTTGCGCATACTTCTCTGTTCCCTTGTCCCCGACTCATCATAATCATACCACCAACGTTGTTATTTACAACACAATACTGAATATCCTTGACTCGTTTTATCACCTTGCCAATGCACCTGTATTAATATAATTCAGACCAGAGCCCCACGAATTCTGTCACGGTATTCCTACCAAGCTCATCTTTAGATTTTTCCACGCTATATTTCATTTTTGCCGAATAGCAGTTGTGTGTATTGAGGTAGGTGCTGGTATAGAACTCGAAGAACAACCGGTCATGTGCACACATGTAATTGTATAAGTTACTTGTCCATATATTGTATAGGTGGCTGTCTGTATCCATGCATTGGAGCTGCATGTCTTCTCTATGCTGGGATTTCATTACATCATAGTGAAAGTGGTACTATGTGGTCTTGGAGAGGTTGAGGACATAGAAACCTGCATAGATGCGTTTGTCGAATAGTATGGCTTTATGCAGCAGACAGACAAATTCTGTACTTTCTTCGTAAATTGTCCGGCCCAGGAAACTTGGTTTGTTGGTTTTACCAATAGTATTTTTTAGCTTTTTTTTNTACTTTCTTCGTAAATTGTCCGGCCCAGGAAACTTGGTTTGTTGGTTTTACCAATAGTATTTTTTAGCTTTTTTTTACTGCTTAAGAGTTCCATTTTTACATTTCATTTTATTTTCTATCAACTTTCTAAAGGTTCCATTGTTAATCAATCAAACATATTATTTTCTAGATCCTTGGCTGCCTGAGGTTTTATGTGATGAGCTCTATATAGGGTTTTAGCCAGGGTGACTGTTCAAATCTCAGCAAAAACGTTATATTTATGTTTTATTTTAGGATAAGCTCTAGTGACTACTTGCGTTAATGGATGATGTAATGGGTCTTGTTGTCCAGTATCATCATGAAATTGGGTTTCTTGGATCCCAGTAGGCAGGAAAATCAAGTCTCAGTGTTTCTCAAGCAAGGCCTGAGGGGTAGTCTCCATATACTTCCAAGATGTATCCAGTCTTCCCCTCGTCTAGCAAGGGTATGACATCGATGTTCTTGTCGATCTACTTGATGTTGTGTTTGGGTAATGAAAAAAACATGGCCCAGCCACACAGGTTATTTTTGCTGACTTTGTATCAAGACCCATTTTTGGCGTCGACCTGTAAGTTTAGTGTGGCTGGCAATATGGTGATGACAACGAGTTTATGAGCTGCTGAAACATTTATATTTTTCCATTCTTCGAATTTAACTCTCTTGACTTTTTTACCGGCGAATAATAATGTACAGGTAAAGACTCTTGATGTCAAAGCATGTGGGGTGTATAGAGAAATCAGATATTTTGTTTTAATCGATTCTATTATTAAGGCACGCAACTCAGTGACTGAAGTAAGATAGGCATGGTGTAATTTTCCCTTAGCATGTTTATTGTACACAGTTGCTGTAAAATTGATGATTAGGGATGAGAAAATTAACGGCGAACAGTCCTGCTGAAGTTTCCTCCCATGCTCACAGACGGACTGGAATGGACTCGAGCTTGCAATGTGTTGAAAATTTCACCTAGCCAAAAATGGCAATATTATTAGCGGTAAACTGAATGTGGTGATTAAATATAATGTTTTAAAGAAGGCACTGATTAATAAAAGCAGGATATGAGCAGATACGTGGCATTTTTATATTTGTTTAAATCATAAGATTGATAAGACGATAATATAAATACGCGAAGGAATATAAAACAACCCTTGTAATGTTGTAAGATGGCGACAATGATCAGAAAAATACTTCCGTTCTGATTGGAGAGCGTTTTCTTAGGCCGTGTGGCGTGCAAATTTTTACGGCATTTGTCGTGTGAAATGGCGGTTAAATAAATAGGATGATAGAATTTTGCAGGTGTTAACGGGAATTATTTATTCCCTCGTGGTTTCTGGTGCTCGATTTTTTAAAATTAGTATTACGTATTTTGGGGTGATAGTATATTTAATTCCCATTTTTCGTATGAGTAAGTCTAGCTTACATACGAGGTCCTGAGAAGATTAATTCATCGTCCAATGGTGTACTGTAAAACGGTGAATTTCCTTCTTAAATTGTAAAAGGGGGAAGAGGGGAGCGGTGCGAGAAATATTAACTGTTATGATTTTTTATACAGTGCATGCATTTTTTCCAGTCTGATTTTATTTTTAAACCATTTTCTCAGCTTTTCTACATGAAAAAATATTATAATCTGCCATTCTAGACACGGATACGTATATGTGTGTGTGTATATATATATAAACATATATATACATATATCATTCTCGTTCGTGATCACTTGTTTGACTATTGTGAAATACAAGCATAATTTTTCATTTTCTAGGTGGTGCACGAGCTAAAAAAGAAAAGTAAGTTTACACTCTTTTGAGATAAAGCGATTTGCTAGGGCAAGCGGGAAAAAGTAAGGAATCGGCCAAGAAACCATCCTAGCATTCACTTGGAGTAATTATAACAAAAAAATTCCGGCCGAACGAGTTGAGAATCGAACACGGGCACTCCTGACCATAGGCCTTCCCTGGTGTTGACTTTTGCGTGCAAATATCATCTGGGTTTATTATCCTATGAATGAAAGTTTACATGTGCGCGGAATAATATATGAAATATGTGCTGCTGGAGTGACAAGTCCCCCCCCCCCCCCCCCCCNATGGCAACGTCCAATTCGAAACCTTGTGCAGCGATGATGGACGTGTGTACGATATCACGTTACAACTTTGCGAGCTCAAATTACGTTTGCACGTGCCTCTAGTTTAATTCTGTAATGGGACTCATATCTGCTTCTTTAAGAACACTTTTTTACCTTAATAGTTTTTAATGCGTCTATCGGTCCTGCCAGCATATGGGATATTTCGGGCTCTGTGTGTGTGTCTGTTTGACGCATGTGCAAGTGAAAACTGTACCATTTTTTCTTATTTTTTAGTTCCACAACATTACAAAGTATCTTTAGTTTCACCGGAATTAATAAAAAATTTCAAACTTAATTTTTATATGAAAAAAAAATAAAAGTGGAGGGGTTCAAGCCAGCATTTCTTAATTTTTTTTAAAACCAAATTAATGTTTTAACATTTGAAAGGGACTAAGGTAACACAAAAAGCTCATAGCCTAGATGATTCTCTATGCACTACACTGTTTTCTTTTTTTTTACACCAATGCAATTTTTTTTGGCCATATTTATGCTTTGAGGTTGAGCGTAGGTGAAAAATAGTGATTTTAGCTTGTTCGGTAATTAAATCAGAAGTCCAATCACACAGATTTAGGGCGTCGATAATTTCCATCCTGCATACACTGAACAAAATCGTCTTTTGTTCACTTCCAAGCACATACACAGGATAATCGGGAACACAGCTAGAATTTCCTCGTATGGAATATCTGAACGTTCACACATTTTTTAAATGGATAATAATTCGGTTGTTCTAAATTACGAGAGCTGTATGCACGTGCTTGCACTGGAATTCGAATAGTGGTATACATCTGCACGGAGGACTTGCATCTTGGGAATAAAACTGAAATTTAGTTTGCGTGATTCATAAAGAGTGATGAAGATTATTGATGCCTGCTGCTGTAGTAGAGATCGTACACATACACACACTTGTTCGCGTGCCTCTTTCAATATTGCTAAAGTCATGTAGCAATGTGCGTGAG
>NQII01000186.1:1157308-1202697 GCA_002778355.1 Clitarchus hookeri | reverse complement strand
GGGGGGGAGTACCCTACCACGGCTCAGATGTATGGTCTATTTAATGGAGTGCAGACGGACATACGAAAATACAGAAAGTTTGTTTGCCGGAGGTAACAATCTTTTATGATTTTGTACATGTGGAGTGTGTAACTTTACGCTACCATCTACTCACAGTGTATAATTATATTTCCCCGCAAAACCTTTTATATGATAGTCATTTGCGCATATAAAGAGTTTTATATCCTTCTACTGGCAGCTAGAAATATAACAGCATGCGGAGTCACCGTATGGATATTAATTTTTTTTCCGCTGCTTAAGTTTTAAAACGTAATTCTTTTAAACTTGAGAGTAAATGTTTTTAATAATGAGCGGCTATGACTTATCGAGGAAAATGTACGGCATCCTTCACTGTGCATATTGCATACCAATGATCAAGGATGTGGTTTGAACTCCGTTTTGGGTTTTTAGAGTTCTAACTATTTTAAAGAAAGCTGCACAATGCATGCGTACATGACACGCGATTTTTTACAACATGAATTTCAAACAAATGTTTGCTGAGGTGGCAAGCTTTATTTTTTCGTGGGCCGGGGGGAGGGGATGACAAGTGATTGATATTTCGTTAATATTTACTCCGAACCAAGCACTTTGTATGCTTCTTTCTCGTGATTTTTTCCTACTTGGGGTTTTACAGTATTTCTATATCTCTGATTTTCTTTCGAAAATCTGCCTTTCGTTGAATGGGGTCTGTTTTGAAGAGATGAGTTCGAGCGATACATAACATTTTATTGACGGCGTAATTATGTGGAGAACCACCAGTAAAGTTTTCCGACATTAGTGCTAAATATTAGCAAAGTCCTTCGATGACATGCTCTCGTTATGAACGGCATAGGTCTTTAGATTGTGATGGAATGCAGTTTGGGCCTCCACAAAACCATTTACATTAAGATTCACAGAACTTGCGACGATTCTTTGACGTGATGGACCTGTCACGATAGTGGATGATCATCTAGAAACTTTGGTGTTGCGGGAAGTAAATTCGTATGCTGTGGCAAAGGAGACTGAATATGTCGCAGTTTGGCAGGCGAAAGTCATACAGCTACACACGTTTCCGCATGTCTCTGCACGTTGTTGCTCCTAGCAAATGTCATGCATCAGTTTATGCACTATATTTCACCCGATCAGTAATAATCTGACAAAAAATATTTTTTTAATAGGATGAAAATTATTGATTTTTCCTATGTTCATAAAACAAATATAAGTGCCAACAGCTCACCTGGCGACTAAAGCGACAGAATGGATGTTTGCTGACAGCTTTGCTGAGAGCACCTCTTATGTGCTGAAAATACAGTCCAATATGGCGGCCACCGACAGGCCCGCCTATACTTTAAAAACATAAACAAGTATGGCTGCCACCTGGTGTTTAAATCGAAAGCTCGCCTGGCGACTAAATCGATAATTAATACATTGTACTACATATACATTGAAAAAAAATGCATTTGACTGCCTACAGAGATGCAAACAAACGACAAATTAAAAAACAAGATGGCAATCGAACGAAGGTGAGACACAAACACCAGCAATGTAAACAAATCACAAAATAAAAAATAATGATCGCGTATCAAGCATAGGCGAGAGAGAACGACAGCTCCCCTAGTGGCTAAATCGTGAAATTAGCACTGCCTGGAAGTGAAATCGATAATTAATACACTCGTGTCACCTATGCAGTGAAAAAGTAAACATATGAAATCCAAGATGGCAGCCTCCAGCAATATAAAAAATACAAACGAAAAAAAAATATGGTGGCTGGAGTGCCTATTATGGAATGGACTAGAGTGGTGTTGAGTGAGTGCGTGGGGAAGTGGTTAATGGGTACATTGTGACAATGTGATTGGGGGATGGTCCGTCATCTGCTGGATATGGTGCGGGGGACGTCCGGTAATGTAAGTTTTTAAAATAAATGTTTAACAAATATTTAATTATATTTTACAATGTTTTAAAATTTTTTTACAATTTTTATAAATTTGTATACATGTTTTGAAATTCTTTGGAAATTTTTGGAATTTCAGTGTTAAAGTCACCAGTGTCATGGTCAAAGGTCACGGTCAATGTCACCTATGTAAGTTTTTAAAATTAATTCTTATTATCTTTATAAATTGTTTAAAAATCTTAAAATCTATGGAATGTTTGGAATTTTTAAAGGTCAAATTTACTGTAATCAAGGCCAAGGTCACCGACATCCAAAATGGCGGACTTTATGGCTGCCGGCTGACTGGAATGACAGAACGTTATCAGCTACGAGCTTCGACGCCCCACGCACTTGTGCTAAATATCTCACAATTTTTCTACTACTGTAGAAGCTGAAAAAGAGAGACGGAGAGAGGGAGAGAGAGAGAGAGAGAGAGAGAGAAGAATGAGGGAGAAATAGTTCAGCATAGTTTTGCAAAAAACGGTGCAAAATTTCAGTACGAATTTTATAAATCAATACATTTTTACTTTTTAAATAAAAATTTATTGATTTAATAATGAAACCATTAAAACATATTATATATGTAGCGAGAGAATAATTTCTGTGTATGCTATTTCGTACATATGGTTTCGTGGTTTGTTAACATAAATTTACCTTGCTGTTACATTAATAATTTTTTTAAATATTAAGTAATTAAATCTGATAATTATACTTACCATAAAGTCTACACCATATACTTTTTATGCATAGGTGTTCTGCCAGATAAAACGTTTTTATTAAATCGGATAATAAATACAGATTTTCGATTTGGCATAACTTGTGCCTATACAAGGAATATGAACTTCGGCTTTTCAGAAACAGACGCATATGCTTGAAGTGTTAGTGGGCGTAACTGCTGAGCACCTTCGGGTATGTTCGGCAATCCTGAGTCAAGCCGAATAATGCCGAGCACCCGCCCGTGTCGACCCGAAGATTACCCAACCGCACAGCCGCAACCTCAGCTGCACGCTCAGATTTAAAATACATTTCCCCCATAGCCCCAGTTACACACTGCTTAAATAATTTTCAATTGATAAAGTATGTAATATTACCGCAGATGTAACAACTGACGATTGCATTGCGGAAAAAAAAATCAGCCTGTCAAGTTGGATTTAGGGGATTGGATTGAAAAATGTTGTTTTATAACCTACCTCAAAACTAAGAGGAGAGTTGGAGCTCCTAGGTAGGGATGGGACCTAAGTGCATCTCAAGGTTGCGTCCCATACGCCTAGGCATGCAGGAGATTCTAACTACAACGGCACACGTCCGTGGCTTTACTGGATTGGGCAAACATGGCCGCAATTGGAGTCANTGCAGGAGATTCTAACTACAACGGCACACGTCCGTGGCTTTACTGGATTGGGCAAACATGGCCGCAATTGGAGTCATATTACTCCCATGTTAACCTAAACTGGTCTAAAATGTGTGTGGGGGTGGGGACCGGCATAGGTACCGTAAAAACCCNTATTACTCCCATGTTAACCTAAACTGGTCTAAAATGTGTGTGGGGGTGGGGACCGGCATAGGTACCGTAAAAACCCCATAGACAGGAAATAATTGCAAAATTGCGTGCAATTTACGAAGTAAAAAAAAGGTATCTACTATAATTATTATTTTTAGCAAAAGGGTATTTAAAACATTAGAAAAGAAAGATTGGTTGGGAGGGCGATTGGAAAATTTGTTCAGCATTGCCATATAGTGTCCTCCCACTGACCATATCTGCTTTTGCGAACAACAGAAGACAGTAGAGCAAAGTCCAGCTTCTCCACTGCTGCCAACTTGCGAACAAAAATTGCTGCGTCAACCTATTATTCTGGTGTACTACTGCTGATTGTGCCGAGACAGAAAGGCTATGGGTCGTNACAAAAATTGCTGCGTCAACCTATTATTCTGGTGTACTACTGCTGATTGTGCCGAGACAGAAAGGCTATGGGTCGTGAAGATTTTAATAATTCCTTTTTTGTCAAATACAACAGGTTTTCTTTTTTTCTTTTGTACGGGTGGGATATGACTTTACAGTACCGTCTCCTCAAATTTTACTGTATAAATATCCCCCACCCTTCTTTTATTTCCGAAAAATTTCTTAACTGCGGACTAATAATTCTTAAAAATGTTTTGTCATTTGTGTGTATACAGCAAAGTGCGTCTATCCCAACATGGTTTCACTTTTTTTTCCTTCAATTTTTGCGGTAATCGCATAGACATTATTTTTTACTCCATATATCAATATGTATGATTTTATTTACTAAGGCTCTCTCCTTTCAAGTATTTTTTTAATGTCTTACATTTATGCATTTACATAGACGGGTACTCCGAGACCACAATTCACTTTGCTTATGGCATGGCAAGAGGTAGTGAAATGGTATTTACTCCTTTTGTAATTATTCCAGCCATATTTTATTTAAAACATTGCCTCCAAATTTAATTCTTATTAAAAATATTATTTAGTTATTAATTCACACACACTGTGAAAGAATAAATAACACAATATTTCTTTTAAAAATAGAAGGAAACATTGTAATTTTACAAATAATCTGCTTACAATGCACACACGAACACCACATTCCAGTACAAAGACATGTGCCGCTCCTTCCCGCAACAATGGACGAAATTCTAAACCGCATAACAACAGTGGTGTTTGTAGTATCACCAGCCGTGCTCGCTAATATGCGGGACGAGTTTAACTATCGTGTAAATGTTCGCCGTGCNAGTTTAAAAGTTATAGGCTTTTGAAATCGGATTAATCTTTTTGAAACATATTTTACATTTGCCATTGATCACTATTGCAGGCACATATTCCGTCCTTCTTAAAAGCCACATTTAAAGAAAGATTGGAAAATAAATATGTTACGGTTTTTTACACTGAGAAGCACAAAATTTTCCGAAATTGTATAATATCAATTGCAATAAGATTCACGAATACTTTTAGGAATATTTTTACAATTTCTCTAAAATAGGTATAAATATCCATTANTCAATTGCAATAAGATTCACGAATACTTTTAGGAATATTTTTACAATTTCTCTAAAATAGGTATAAATATCCATTATATAAAGTACTGGTTTCATCTGTTTAGGTATCTCCTGCTGGTGGACAAAAACAACCTTGTCCTCTCCACGACGTGCATAAGGAGCAAAACATTTACAATAATGAGCATTCGTCCTTGGTAAACCTCGAATCCCAGGCACAAAATTATCGCCCAGGTTGGCAGGGCACATTCTACTCAGACAAGCATCACCAGTTCGAGCAGCAAGCTTTCAGCGGTCAACAGCAGGGGCATTCTACCAGTTTGTGCACAGAAGAAAAGTTATCTGCTCTTTCTCAACAATCCCTAGCTGATGCTGTTTCTCTCTCTCTGGCATATGGACTAGCAAAAAATGCTGCTAACTCTGCTCGCGAGGATGGCCTGCTCTATGGACCGAAAGGCATTCCGAAGGACGGTTTCGCAAAAAAAGTAAGTAGACTTTTATAATTACATGACATTCAAACTATTTGTAGATATACACATTTAGCATTTAATAAAATGCGCTATCGAAGATTCAAAAATATTTTTAACAATATTTCATGAGCAAAATTTTTAATTCCTCTCAAAGTTGGATATATTGTTATGAAAATCCTACAGAAATCCTATTTTATAAATGAGAAAAACTTGCAAATAATATTTTTGTCTATATGTAATACTGGGGAAAAAATATTTACATAACAGGAAACTGGGGTAATTTATTTAACTATTAAATAAATTCGTTGTCATGTATGCTTGTCACATGGCCACATATTCAGCTTCATTTTTACATGGGAAATAGTCGACCATTTATAAATACTATAGTTGTGAATGATATNCATGGCCACATATTCAGCTTCATTTTTACATGGGAAATAGTCGACCATTTATAAATACTATAGTTGTGAATGATATAAGCCGGTACTCAGTCGGTATAAGTCAAGGGTCTGGTAATTAACATAGTTATTCCACCAGCAGCATTTTATATAATNAAGCCGGTACTCAGTCGGTATAAGTCAAGGGTCTGGTAATTAACATAGTTATTCCACCAGCAGCATTTTATATAATTTCTCATGAAATTAAATCATCAAATTTTGCATGTAAGTAAATGTAAAAAAATCCATGGCAATGTGAATCATCATTTACTTATTCAAAACGAAGCTTAAATAATAAAATTAATTAAAATCGGAAGCTGCTGGTATGACATATACAAAACTCTACGAACCATGGACTAATAACTCGGCGAAAGATTAGCTAATTACTATTAAGTATGTATTTATGAAAAATTTCAATATTTTTAATATCTGGCTATAACTTGGCTTAAAACAATTTTCCTAAAACATAAATAACACTTAAATGAAAAAAAACTATATAATTGAAAAAATCAGCTATACTCGTGTTTTTTATTTCCGCTATCACATCCAGGTATTAAAAAAATTAAATAATGTTATTTAACTTAACAAGCAGCTTACACATTTTCATTTTTTAATTAAATATAAAAATGTTCTAAAATAAAATGTAAACAAATTTCAAAAGTAAGTGAAAAAATTAACAACTGTATAGACATATTAGGGACCGCGGTGGCTGAGCGGTTAGCCTGCTCGCCCCACACTAAGGCGAACCGGGCTCAATCCCCGGCCGTATCACAGGATTTTCGTAATCAGGAATTGTGTCAGACGATGTCGCTGGTCTGCGGGTTTTCTCGGGGATCTCCCATTTTCACCGCCCCCTCACTCCGGCGCTGCCCAATACTTACCTCAGNATCAGGAATTGTGTCAGACGATGTCGCTGGTCTGCGGGTTTTCTCGGGGATCTCCCATTTTCACCGCCCCCTCACTCTGGCGCTGCCCAATACTTACCTCAATTATCCTCATTGGCTGTCAAGACCTCGCTGTTAAGAGCAGCCTAAATCTCTTCACTCACTATAGACATACTAATTNGTTATCCTCATTGGCTGTCAAGACCTCGCTGTTAAGAGCAGCCTAAATCTCTTCACTCACTATAGACATTCTAATTGATTGATTTAATTTTTTGAGTATTTCCACACTGCATATGTCTTAATAGGGGGACACACCAGTCAAATAAAATATATTTAGAAAACTTACAACAAATACGGTAACAGTACACATATAATTACAATACGCAGTTTCCAGGGTACAATAATAAATTTTGTCAAAGGAAGGAGTAGTTTCTCCAGGACGCCCCCGGCCACCAAAACCTCACTTCTGGACCTCTGTGTGGTAAGGCTATGCGGCATGCTCTCTATTTTAAATAGTATGTTTACCGAAAAGAGTACATGGATTGAGATAATTAGCTAGAAGATAAGTTTTATTCTCTACAAGGTAAAAAATAAGTAACTAGTGAAGATTACAGTAATGTAAAAAANATTAGCTAGAAGATAAGTTTTATTCTCTACAAGGTAAAAAATAAGTAACTAGTGAAGATTACAGTAATGTAAAAAATGTTTCCAAAATTTGATATTGTGAAGTAAATCTGGTGTTTTAATATTAACAGATATATTATTAATTTCAGNAAAAAATGTTTCCAAAATTTGATATTGTGAAGTAAATCTGGTGTTTTAATATTAACAGATATATTATTAATTTCAGAGATTAATTAATTGAAACATATTAATTATACTAATCTTGTGGTGCATCGTTAAAATTACAAAACTGAATTAGATTTATCAGATAATTGTAACATATTATAATTTTGACCAATGAATTATAAGCGGCATTTCACACTGCAATAAATAATATACAACATACAATAATAGAACTTCAAGTAGTTATGATAAAGATAAAATATGTAATTTATTTTTATACAAATAATTTATTGGTATGTCTCTGATTGGATATTTACCATGCAGTTGTGATGAATTGCTACATTAAATGAATTAAGAACGCTGTAAATATATATTTAGGCTCGCCAGATTATGATATAGATAAATATATTTCAAAATAAGATTTCTGATATCCAAAATATTTACATAACAATCACAATGTTTTCCACTAGGACTGATGACAGAANTTTCAAAATAAGATTTCTGATATCCAAAATATTTACATAACAATCACAATGTTTTCCACTAGGACTGATGACAGAAATAAATTAGTAATTTGTTGTATATTTAAAAAGGTTTTGAATTATTTTCAAATGAAACATGCATAGATTAACAAAATATAAACGTAACGTTTTGCTTAAAAGAACACCGATTTAATTGATATTGNGAAATGAAACATGCATAGATTAACAAAATATAAACGTAACGTTTTGCTTAAAAGAACACCGATTTAATTGATATTGTGACAGTAAATTAATACAACAATTGTGAAAAAGTTGTTATGAATTATAGCATAATTAGATTTATAGAAAAACAATCCAAAATGTTAGATAAAGGGTTGAATCTAGAAGTATAACAGATAATAAAGACTGGAAAATATTATCTGATAAACTTAGTTTTGGCAAAAATTTTATGTTAAATTATAATTCAGTTCTCATTAATCAAAATAAGATATTATTGACAAACTTATATTCTCTTCTGTGTTTACATCAGAAATATAAAAATATATTGACCTGCAATTTCTATTATAACTATTTTGAAGGGGCAATTTAAAGAAAATATACTATATAACAAGATTAAGTGGTATAAGAACGGATGGTTATGAATTAATGAAAAATATTGAAAAATAATTCAGTATAATTCATTGTGCTGAAGGTAATAATTATGTTATAGTATTCACAAGTGAATGAGAATAATGCCAAGTTAGTGACATTTATTTGTGACTAATGTCTTGATACCTTCCAAATGCTGAAGTTTGGGAAGTAGGTATTGATTCTGCTCTNGTGACATTTATTTGTGACTAATGTCTTGATACCTTCCAAATGCTGAAGTTTGGGAAGTAGGTATTGATTCTGCTCTTTGGCGTGAGGCGCCAGCATTTGATGCTAGCCCTCAGTGACAGGGCGTAGGAATACGTCGACACTGTTGTCTCTAGGTCCAATTTACTAATAACATACACTTTATNGATTCTTCACACTTGGTGTAGAACTACTTATCTGACACTGCTGCGCTGTCTTCCCTCGGCTGGCGGTGGGGCGTCCCGACGCCTGCTCTCGGAACCCCTCCTCCCGGGTCCACTCAGCACTCTTTGTTTGACGAAGTCGGACTGGCTTTTCTCGGATTCTTCCCGCCACACGTCCCGCTTGACAGTCTCCGACTGAGGTCCACGTCTTGATGCATTTGGCGAACTCGTTTTCTCTCGGCTCCCGGTACACCCTTCTCGTTTGACGAAGTCTGACTGACTTTTCTCGGATTCTTCCCGCCGCACGTCCCGTTTGACGGCCTCCGACTGAGGTCGACGTCGTGATGCATTCTCGATCCTTGACTGACTCCAACTGACTGACTGACTGCTCGATCCGCGACTGACTGACTGACTGACTCGTTCATCGCACTGGCTTCGTCCGGCTCCGACCCGGACGCCTCGCTTCAGGTCCCCCGACCCACTGGTTCGACGTCTCTCAACTGACTGATCCGTTGCTCCCCCCTTCACGTGGTTTTGTAGCATCCATCACCATATTCAACTTCCCCCATCTCTGCACGTGGTCCGGGGTGCTTGTTGTTCCTCCGGGTCATAAAACACGTGGCCGCTGCTCGTGTGGTCCGCAGCCGGCCTGGCGTCGTCCCTTGGTTCTGGCCTGGAAGTTTATTGTCCCGTTCTGCACGCACGTCCGCTAAAAGCTCTCATGGTTTATTGCGGTACAAGCCCAGGATAGACGCAGCTAGTGGTGGGATCTTGGTGTCCCTTGGGCAGCTGCAAAATGCAGCTGTGTCCGCGCCCTGGTGCCTTCCGTTGTCTCCGGATGTCGTCTGCACATGCAGGAACAGTTGCACGTGCAGAAACCTTTGGTAGTGCGCCTTTGCAGCTGCGAGGCTCCTGGCGTCACTCTGCCGGCACGTCCACAAAACCCTTAATCCTTATTGCGGTCGTCCGCCGGCGTGTGTTCTGACGAATAAAATATAGGGACGCAGAATGTGTCAGTCTAAATATAGTATCGTAACATTTGCAAAAATATATGTAACAATTTCCAAAAGTGTTACGTTTCTTTCTAAAACGAAACAAAATTTTATTTAAGAAAAATTTATGTTTAGAAAAGTAATGAAATTCTATGGTATAATAATTACGTATATGCTAACATAATTAATAAAAAAGAAGTTACTAATATAATTAATGAACCNAAAGTAATGAAATTCTATGGTATAATAATTACGTATATGCTAACATAATTAATAAAAAAGAAGTTACTAATATAATTAATGAACCAACTTTATTTTATATGGGTGCAAATATTTTATAATGAAGATCTTAAAAGCTTAGATAGCAGGTAGGTCTTGACGTATCGTTGACAACAATATCTTTAGAGATGGAACCAGAAACATATGCAACAGTAATGAGACAATTGCAAATACACATGTACCTTAACTGGGACTGGAACCAAGAAAACCTCGTATCATAAGCTAGCGTAAAAAAATCGCATTACGAATATACGATTCAGAGTATCAACTTCGGTTGTAATAGGTCTTATCTTTTGAATCATAGGGTTTTATTAACCTGAAATATTTACAAAACCATCATTTTCAAAATAACTACCTGAGCCACTTAAACACGTTAGTTTATATAACATAGCGCTTTTTGTGTGAATAAGTTAATTGAAATCGGTTGATTGGTTCACGAGATGTAGCACAAAAATTTTATTTTCTTATTTTATGCTATTTTACAAATTTGAAAAAAAAGCGGATTTATATACTATGCTTCTAATAGATACTGTCAGCATACAAACTTCGGTTGAATTTGGTTTAANGAAAAAAAAGCGGATTTATATACTATGCTTCTAATAGATACTGTCAGCATACAAACTTCGGTTGAATTTGGTTTAATTGTTTGGCAAAATTGATAGGAATCGGTCAATTGTTTTCCAAGGAACGATAAAAACTTTATTTATTCGTGTGGTACTATGTTACAAAACAGCAGACAAAAGATGCTTTGTGTAGATACAGATCATTGTTGTAATATCTACTGCCATCATACAAAGTTAAGTTGGGTTTGATTACATGGTTACGACGATATACCTTTCTAAGCTAAGATGTTAATGGGGCAGCCATTTTGAAAATAAGTGTCTGACATATTCAAAACATACCATTCTACATCATCTGCCAGAGTACTGTTTGTTTGCTAATTTCGGTAGGAATTGGTGAAATTTTTCCCCGAGATATGACATTAAAATTTATTAATGTGGTGCTATCTTATAAAATTGTGGAAAAAAGTTGCTCAGTGTAGACACCATTGATAGTTTTAATATATACTGCCAGTATACAAAGTTAAATTGGAATTGAACACATGGTTACGACGATATAAATTTCTAAGCTAAGATGACTATGAGGCCGCCATTTTTAAAATAAGTGTCTGACATACTTGAATCGTATAATTTATCATTATTTGCTATAGTACTACTTGTTTGCCAAATTAGGTTGGAACCGGTTCCTGAAAACTTTATTTATTCATGTAGCACTATCTTACAAAATTACTTACAAAAGTGGCTTTGAGATAGTAGTATGATGCTTGTAATATATTCATTCAGCATACAAAATTTGGTCAAACTTGGTTAAATGGCATGGTATATATACAAAATAAACCTAAAATATTTGTATGACCGCCATTTTATAAATATATATCTAATCATTTTAAATCGTTTTCATTTATCTGACTTGTCATAGAATTATTTACATATTAAATTGGGTGAGATTTGCTATTATGGTTTTTGAGATATAATGTTAAATTTGAATCGCTTTATTTGGTGCTTTCTTTCAAAATGGCTGACTAACAACAATATCCATTTCAAAATTTAATTCAACACAATGCTTAGCCAGAATTCAAAATTTGTTTTAAATCGGTTGAATTGTTAGAGAGATATAACATGTCACCCTCAATATCAAGATAGCTACCATTTTGAAAGTAAGTGCCCAGAATGGTCGGAAATTTGAAATGTCAGGTTTCCTTACTAATTAATTTATATGTACAGAGTTTTATGAAATTCGGATGACGTGTTCAGACGAAGNGAAATGTCAGGTTTCCTTACTAATTAATTTATATGTACAGAGTTTTATGAAATTCGGATGACGTGTTCAGACGAAGAACTGTGATGTGGCGCACCTTTGGTTATGTTAATTATCTGCAGAGGACGAGATCTCATTCGACCAACAACCAATCACAAGCAAGCATTGTGATGGGTTGCCTTGNGTTAATTATCTGCAGAGGACGAGATCTCATTCGACCAACAACCAATCACAAGCAAGCATTGTGATGGGTTGCCTTGGTGGGTGGTGGGTGTAGGGGGTCAAGCGAATACAAGTAATAAGCGAATAAAAATTGTAGGGTGTTTGTGGGGGCAGTGTCAGTCGTCTGAAGGTCTTCGTATCGGGGTGCTTCGTCGCAGATTGCTCCACCAGCCATGGAGGCTCGGACCTCCTGCATGCAAGTCTTTTAATTATATTTACAACATTATTCGACATTTTTAATTTTTAATTTATTTGGAAGTTTTTAATTTTTTTTTTATTTTAGGTGAATTACATTTTTTTGGGTTCGAGTTCATTCAAAGCTATGTATGGGCACAGGTTCAAGGTTATTGTTGCCAAAATTCTTCACAGGGGTTGTAGTCAGTAATGTTATATGTTCGTAGATTTTTACAATTGATTCTCGAATTTTTTTCAGTGTCATTCGGTAAAAGTTAAGACCAATGGCACCCGACATGGTAGTCAGATATCAGTAAAAATATTTCCTCGATTTTAAGAATAGTTTTTAAATTTTAGTGATTTTTGTAACTTTAATNATTGTTTATAGTGGATGGGTGAGTGGAAGGGGAGGATGGTGTTATGTTATGTGTTCCC
Organism: Clitarchus hookeri; assembly: GCA_002778355.1. NCBI lineage: Eukaryota > Metazoa > Arthropoda > Insecta > Phasmatodea > Phasmatidae > Clitarchus > Clitarchus hookeri. Next base: position 1,189,763 of record NQII01000186.1, on the reverse strand, counting down.
CAATTTTAAGGATTTTTTAGAATTTTTTCGAATTTTTTTAATTTTTCTTGATTTTAGATTGGTAGGGTTGGGGGGTAGTGAGGGTAGGGGGTGTTGGTTAGGGTGAAAGGGTTAGTGGGAGAGGTAGGTGAGGTAATGTTACATGTTCCAAAATTTTTAGTATATTTCGATTTATTGAAAATTTTTATTGATATTTTATGGTTGGGTTGGGGAGTAGTTGTAGAGTGGGATGAGGTGAGTGTGGCATGGAGCTAGAAAGGGGAGATGTTAAGACTGTGTGATTCATTTGATGGGGGTCAGTCATCTTCTGGACATGGTGCTGGGGGAACCTCCGGAAATGTAAGTTTAAAAGTAAATTAAAAAAATATGTAAGTAAAAAAAATTAATAATTTTTTGTAAAATTAAATTTTTTTTAGGATTTCTCGGATTTTTTAGGATTTTCCATGTCTAAGCTCATTGTGGTCAAGGCCTAGGTCAAGGTCAAGGTTAAGGTCACCGACATCTAACATGGCTGACATTATGGCCGCTGGCCAACCGTTATGATAGAGGATGAATAGCTGCCAGCAAACATCAATGTCCCGAACTCCCCTTTTTCATTCTACTTATATATTAGCATATTCACTGTTTGTCGCTCATACTGGTAATACTGACATGGCTGTTATTTTAAAGTATATTAACCCCTTAAATAATACAAATAGAGATAGACTTCAAACATACAACTTGTCGCCTGAATTTGGTGGACATCGGTTGATTGTTAAACGAGATATGACATTAAAACTCTATTTTTTCATATGGCACTATTTTGTGGAATGGCGCAGAAAAGATGCTCTGTGCGGACACATTTCATGGTTATAATACATGGATACTGCCAGCATACAAATTTATGCTGAAATTTGTTACAGAGTTTTATAACTCTGGTATACTAAGCTAAAAAGGTTTAAATGCCAACCATTTTAAAAATATTTGTCTCACCACCTTAAAACATACCAGTTTACATGGTCTGCTATAGTACTACTTGTTTGCCAAATTTGGTAGGAATCAGTTGATTTTTTCCCGAGATACGACCAACATTTTTAAGACATGGTTTCTAAGATATAGGATACTAGGAGAAAACATTTATTGGCCACCATTTTGATAATAAGTGTCCGACTTACTTTAAATACACGAATAAAAAATTATTTGAAAATAAAGCTATTACTTGGGGTTTTTTAACATAAAAACAAGATTTTCGCTCACAACACAATGTTGACATTGATACTTTGTATTATTATAACACTCAAGTCACATTAAAAATCTGAAGCAAGAATAATATTTGTATTAAAAAAAAATTATATCTTATGTTCTTTACCAAATCATTCATTTTACATTTACAACAGCGACATGACTTACCATTAATGTGACATTACCACACTTTCACATTTCCCTACTTTTTTTCTACATCCTCTTAACACCATCAATTGTACCTATATATAAAGAAATCTTACATGCATTTAGATCAAAATGGNCTTTTTCTACATCCTCTTAACACCATCAATTGTACCTATATATAAAGAAATCTTACATGCATTTAGATCAAAATGGCTGAAAACTGGGCTTAAGTCCTTTTACCATTTAAATATTACATTTTAAATCGCCTGCCGTAGTACTACTTGTCCGCCATATTTGGTATGGATCAGTTAATTGTTTCCTTAGATATTACATAAAAACACTTCTTGTTTGGCACTATCCTACAAAATTGCAGGGAAAAGAGGTTTTGTGTCTACACATTTGATGGTTGTAATAGATACTGCCAGAATACAAGTTAAGTTGAAATTGGTTGCATGGTTACAAAATAAGGTTATGTAATAACAAATTTGTTATTTTTAATATATTTTTAACCGTACCAAGTTTGGCCGAAATCGGCCAAATGATATGGTATATACAGAAAATTAAACTAAAATATTATATGGCCATTATTTTGAAAACAAATGCCTAATCAACTTAATGGCATATGTTTACGTGACCTAACACACTATTTCTTACATGCCAAACTTTGTGGAATTCGGTTGAGTAGTTTCCGAGATGTAACTTACAATATTAATTTTTCACGCAGTACTATCTTTCTAAATGGCTGATATCACTATCTTAAATAAATACTTAGATGTCAACATAACATATTGATTTAGATCAGTTAAGTTGTTGCTGAGATATGACAAGCCATCAATCTTAAAATCGCCGCCATTTCGGGAATAAGCACTTGGTATGGTATAAAACTATAAAAGTCAAAGGTCCTTACTAAGTACTATAATGTGTACCAAGTTTGGGGAACTTCGGTTCACGGATTAAAATTTTTTAGGATAATACAAACAGACACACACAGTCATGTCCATATGCACATACTGGTAAATGACCTCATAAGGTTATCTATGCTTCAGAAAGTAGACTAAAAATGGTAATAATAGAATGTTATAAGTGTTTTACATTTAAAATTTCTTCAATATTAACCGCATTAAATTAATCAATTTATAATTCAGCTCTTAATTATTTTTAATATAGTATTATAAATAGTTAAATATCTATAAGAGATAAAAAAAAATAACAGGTTCAAAAATTAATGATTTACTAATTACTGTTTTTCGTTTTAAAGTTGTCCATAATCTGTTTTTAAATACTTGCATTAAATACATGTTTTAATAATTACACAAACAAATTTACAATAAAGATTTATTGTTCTCATGAATTAAAATTACTAAGCTTACTACTATTTGTTTTTCTGTGGATTAATTTTTTTATCACAAAATATGTCATAAACATTTAACTTAATATTACATATATTCTGAATTTTAAGTATTTTTATATTTTGTGCTTCTTAAATAAATGCATTCAAAATTAATAAAAAAGATTTTCTGTGTTGAACTTTAATGTGTCCCTGAATGTGTGAACCGACTTTGTGAGGTGATTGCTGATGCGAAATGTGACTGAAAATATAATGTGTCTCGTAGCCTAAAAGGATCATCACTGAATGCGATATGCGCACCTTATTATGTAAGTTTTATAACGAATTAATTTAAGTTTAGTTCATCCACGGTTTGTTCCTAATTTGCTGAAGCCGTGATAAAGTTCTAATTCTAGGATAATCCTCCGCCTCATGTAAACAAAGCTTAACCGAGTGTAGAAAAGTACATCAAAGGGACAACCCGCATTCGAGTGCACACAATGTAATAATATTTTGCATAATAACTATTTCTCACTGTTTTTGTTATATTCATTCTATTATAACATTTTATAATTTATTGATAATAAATAAATATAAATTCTTTTTAACCAAAAAATAAGGTACTTTTATGTTAACGTAAAGATAAAACGCTTGTATTACACGACATACTTACGAAAGAACCAAACACGCCATGAATGGGTAAATAATTCAAAGGTTTGATACAAAACGTGTGAAGAAACTGCGAATAGAGTGTATATCAGAAACTAAGTGAAATTAAACAACATATCAGTAGGTGATATTTAACCGACAAAAGATATTACATTTCAGGAAATTTGATTTGTCAATTATCTAATATTATCCCCCTTCATAAACAAAAGTGTGGTTGCACATTATGATTGCAAAAAAAAAAAATAATATTCTAACGCCTAGATTTTCTCCCGTTTTGATCATTTAAGTCAACATGTACACATTGAACAAATGGTCGGCTCAGTGAAACACACTCAGGCCAACCGTACTAAAAAAAATAAGTTCATATATTTTAAAAGGTTGCAGCGGCATACCTGCGTGGGTGGGCAACAACTCTCTCACTCGTGAATGCATGTGTAGCAGTTAATTTCAAGGATGTTAATGAAGACACACAAACCACAGCTTTTGTTACAAATATATCTATTTACTACAACTAACATTGTACGTTACACTTATTACTCATTTTCATTGGTAAGGCAATTTTTAATCTATTAATTGATAGTAACCGTTATAGTTATGTAATTGTACAATTGCAGACCATATCAATTGACGAAGTAGTGATGGAAATCACATACAATTGTTGTTAGATAATTTTATATGTGCCATACCAAATCCTCGCAATAAACTGCCACATATTCGCGAGTGATTTTAGTTTTGCCTATCCACACAGGCAGGCTGCTTGACCCTTAGAAAATTAGTACACTCATTGCGTATGGTTGCCCTGAGTGTATTTCACTACGGCAACACTATTCGTTAATGTGAATGTGTTGACTTCAAGCATCAAAACTTTAGCGTTTATGAGGGGGGTAGGGGATTTTTTGGTGGTCATATTTTGATAGCTCCAATTAAATTTGTGAAGGAGGTTATTTTACTAGCAAAATTTTCTGAGATTTTAGGACATTTATCAACTAAATTTAATTCAATAACATGTTTTTTAATCTAATATAATTTTCTTATCTACTTAAATGATTTCATAACATACACTACTGCTTATGGGGCACATATCACTTTAGGCTATGAATCGTATTATGTTTTCTGTCTCGTTTCGCATCAGGACTAACGTCACAAATTTGTAACATACGTTCAGGAACATGCTGTGTATCATATTGAATTTAGGGAATAATTTACTGTTTTTGTACCAATTAATACAATTTTGCTGATATTTGTATTCGGACTGTTTCGTGTCTGTTCCCATCATAGTTCCGTGTTTTACCTCACGCGATTAAATAACATAATTTTTCTGTATCTGTAATTGGTGGCCGGGCTTATTCCCCTGAACCTGGTCGTATGTTCGATCTGTGGAAATCCGATTTACAGCAAACAGAAAGTTACATCTGGTCCCTGCGGCATGCGTGTGCATGTACGATGTGTACCGAACACTGGAACGTCCACGCCAGAGGATAACTTGTAAGGAACTTGATTGCAAAAGTTACTTTGAGATGCTACGCTCAACTACCTGGCAGGAACTGTTTTAAGATAACAAATTCTGCAATGAGTTCACGAAATAAAAAATCTGGTACTGAAACCGATACAAGTGGTATGGATGGCGATAAGTCAGTTTGCGTTGAAAATAATTCTCAATATATTGTGTCTTCATTGACTACCGTGATGGTTTATCATACATCGTCATGTTTTTAATATTACCTGATAAAACTAAATTGTTAAGTAATCACGCTAGAAACCTCAAGGGAAAGAATGAAGTTTCAAGGGATTATGGTGCATACCAGTAGTACAAAATGTTGTGTTCACAGCTATTTTCCAATAGCCGACAAATTTACCTCTAATAACAACATGAAAACTTNGGTAGTACAAAATGTTGTGTTCACAGCTATTTTCCAATAGCCGACAAATTTACCTCTAATAACAACATGAAAACTTAAAGTCAGGTAACTGTCAACGGTGTTCGTGGTTCTGGAGCTAATAAAAGCACATAAGCTTCTTCACAGGAGAAGCGAGGCCAGGGTAACTGCTGGTAAGGTACAAGGCAACGCAAGACTCCCGCCCGTCAGCAAGCCGACATATATGACTGCTGATGCTGACGGCTTCATTCCTGTGCAAGGCAGGCGGAAATAGCTGAATGGTGAGTCTGGGCCGGCAACGAGCAGACAAACTGCGGTGAAAAAGCAACTACAATAAGGTGTTCGTAAGACCGTAAATTTTAAAGCAGTTCGGCTACGAAAGGAAGCTATATTTTTGTCCCGTTCTACTCCAGACGTCAAGTAAAATAATATTGTTAGTTATATAAATAATAAGGTAAAAGTAACTGAACTGAAATATGATAGGCTGAAAACTGCTCTTATTGTCCTATCTACGTGGCTGTTGCNAATAAGGTAAAAGTAACTGAACTGAAATATGATAGGCTGAAAACTGCTCTTATTGTCCTATCTACGTGGCTGTTGCCGAGGCAGACGATAACCGCATTTTCAACACAGTTTTTGTTGCCCGTTCGGCTGTATTATCAGCCCCTTTTACGGGAGCATATATACCGAACATGTCACAAGAATAAAGAAAAAATTGTCCAGGAGGAGACATCTGTGAACTTGACAAATTAACACAGTGAGGCAACCTGAGGTGCCATCCAGCAGTAATGTGAAGGAAATACGTTAGTAGGTAATAATGATTTAAATTTTTACTATCGAACCGGCCCTGCTTCGCCCGGTNAATAAGGTAAAAGTAACTGAACTGAAATATGATAGGCTGAAAACTGCTCTTATTGTCCTATCTACGTGGCTGTTGCTGAGGCAGACGATAACCGCATTTTCAACACAGTTTTTGTTGCCCGTTCGGCTGTATTATCAGCCCCTTTTACGGGAGCATATATACCGAACATGTCACAAGAATAAAGAAAAAATTGTCCAGGAGGAGAAATCTGTGAACTTGACAAATTAACACAGTGAGGCAACCTGAGGTGCCATCCAGCAATAATGTGAAGGAAATACGTTAGTAGGTAATAATGATTTAAATTTTTACTATCGAACCGGCCCTGCTTCGCCCGGTAACAACTTAGTCTTTACAGCGATACTTTGAAAGACAAAAATGGTTACTGTGGGTCATCCTTAAAAGATAAACATATGCTGTCGCAGTTTTTTCTGTAGACCTTTTTGAGAGCTAGAATTCTATGGAAATAAATTTAATGTATCTCTTATGGCTTATTCAGCGCAAGCCATGTAGGCGCCTTAAAAGCGGTTTTTTACGACTTTATTACAAACGGTTTGACATTTCTCTACTATCCTTACATTAAATATAAATGTTTTATACACCAAAACCTTTCTCAAGATAGTTTTTAAAAAATGTTTAAAACCGCATCAAAATCATTTAAGTAGTTTAGAAGCACTAAGCGAATACACAGACGCGTATAAACGACTTTGTTTTATACTATTTAGAGATTATCAGAATATGAAGGGTCTCTGAACCAAAGCATCCTAGTTTATAGAGAACATTAATTCTATTCCATTATCATGTTCTATGACTAACCAAGACTTGGTTTAACGACAGCTCTAGAAACTCTCATTATTTTCCTGAAAAGTATTATACATTTCGTAAAAATCTTGACCATCTGATAATTTCTCTTTTTTCGGATGCATGGGGTTCTCACCGCCATAAATGTACAGTAATAAATTAACCTTATACAATTCAATTTCGTATTAATTGCAGAGAACGTAACTGATATGTATGTTGAAATCACAATTTCGTAATTTTAACGTTATTAATTGGTAATCGATCAGTACTTGAATTTTGTAAATGTTTTTAATTTCTATAATCTAAATTATTTAATTACTCTCATCAAATAATAATAGAAGGTAATTTAAGGTCCATGGTATTGACTGGAATAATTATTATACTCAAAACATACTTCATTTTTACAAAAAACAACAAAACGTTACTGATATAACTAATGAGATTACTTTTCTCTACATGGGTGAAAATCATTTTTGATTAAGATCTTAAAAGCTTATATTGTAGGTAGGCCTTGACGTTTCTTTGACAGCAATATGATAACAGATTAAACCAGAAACATATGCAACAGCAGTGATACATTACAAATACACAAGTGCCTTACCCGGGACTTGAACCCTGAAACATGGCACCATTAGCTAACGTGCAGTAAAATGCATTACGGAGGTCGTGTTCGGAGAATCAACTTCGAATGAAGTCGGTCCAATGTTTTGAATAATATGGTTTATAAACCTGAAATATTTACAGGGCCATAATTTTGAAAATAATTATCTGAGCCACTTAAGACACATAAGATAACATGGTCTGCCATACAGCTACTTGTGTGAATAATTTAGTGGAAATAGGTTGATTGGTCCCTGTGGTATGATAAAAATTATTTATTTTATTTGGTGCTATTTTACAAAATTGCCTTTAAAAAGTGCCTGTATACGATGCTTATAATCGATACTATCGGCATAACAATTTCGGTTGAATTTCGTAAAATTTTTAAAATGTAAATGACAAATTTATAAAAATAATATGGCCACCATTAAAAAAATAATGTCTGATCCTACTTAAATAACGTAGTATTACGTGGCCTTCTATGGCACTAACGGTGTGCAAAATTTGGTTTCAATTAATTGAGTTTTTCCAAAAATATTGAAAAATGTTCAATTTTCTTACATGACACTATTTTGCAAAAATGCTTAAAAAAATATCTCTGTATGCATACTTCATGCTTCTAATAAATACTCTTATTGTAAAAAATTTGGCTAAATTTTGTTACATTGCTTAATAGACTTAACATAATAACCTTAAATGTTTACATATACTAACACCATTAAAAAAAAAGGCCTGCTGCACCTAAAACACATTAGTTTACATACACTACTGTAGCACTACTTGCATGTGAAATTTTGTAGGTTTCAGTTCATTGGTCCTAGAATACTTGAGATATGGTATAAAGCCTCCATTTTATTCATGTGACGATTTTCATAAATGGACGACACAAAATATCATGTATTAACAGATACTATTATTGACATTGATACAATACACAAAGTTAAGTCAAAATTGGTTACATAGTCTTTCAGATATAGACATGCAAATTAATACGACCAACAACAGTACTACTTATTTGCCTAATTTGGTGGGAATCACTTGATTGTTCCAAGATATGACATAAAAATATATTATTTAATGTCGAGCTTCCTTACAAAATGGCAGAGAAATGAAGCTCTGTGTAGACATATTGGATTTTTATAATATGTACTGCCAGCATACAAGTTACGTTGAAATTTTGTTTTGTATTTTCGCATATATAACTTACAGCTATAAAATTTTTACATTACCGCCATTTTGAAAATGAGTGTGTGGCCTACTCAAATCATAGATATCAATATACATGGTCTGCTGTAGTGCTAATTTTTTGCTAGTTTTGGTGGCAATGAGTTGATTTTCTCCAGAGATATGATGAAACAATTTTAATTTATTGTGAGATACTATCTTAAAAAATAGTAGCAAAAACACTGCGTGGAAAATTTAATGGCTTTAGTATACACTGCCAGCAAACAAAGATAAGTTGAAATTTATTACATGTTTTTACGATAAAGCACACTAAGCTATATAGCTATACTTGAAAATAAGTGTTTGATCCACTTAAAACATACCGGTTTACATTAACTCTCACTGTACTACGTTTTTTGCCAAATTTGGTAGTAATCGGTCAATTGTTTCCATAATTATTTCCACAGCAATGACAAAACAACTTAATTTATTCGTATGTCACTATCTTACAAAATGGCGGACAAATGTGGCTATGTGTTCGCATAATATATGGTGCTTAATATATGATACTTTAAGCGGACAAAATTTGGTGGAAATTACTCTAAATGTATAGTAGATACATGGAATAAAACTAAAATAAGTACCTAATAAATTTAAATCGCATAAGTTTCCATGGTCTACCACAGTATTACGTACTTGCAAAATCTAGCGAAAATTGGTTCATTGATTTTCAAGATTATCGTAGAGACTTTTTTTATGTGATGCTATCTTCCAAAATGAGACTAACAACAATATCCATCGCCAAATTCAATGCTTACATTACGTACTGCTGCCAGCATACAAAATTTGCTTTAAATCTGTGGAATGGTTCCTGAGGTGCGACACATCATCCTAAATATTAAAATAGCCGTAATTTCAAAATTATGTGTAATGCGTGGTCGAAAACTATAAAAGTCGGATTTCCTTACCAATTATTATAGAATACCAAGTTTAGTGAAATTCAGATCATTCGTTCAAATGTTTTGANGCGCACATATATACACACACAGACAAATATACAGGGAAGTGATCCCATAAACGTTTCTTTCCTTTGGAAAGTACCCTAAAAGGACAAATAGTAATAAAATATATTAATTTGCTTGGTTTGGGACAATAAAATTTCATTAAAACCTTTGCAGAATTAATTGATGTCGTTTTTAGTTTTTTTGAGTAAGTCAGACATTTATTTTCAAAATGGAATACATGTAAACATTTTACTCAGTACGTTATATCTACGAAACTATGAAACAAATTTCAACGTAACTGTATGGTAGTATCTATTATAATAATTAAATTGTCTATACAGATACTCTTTTTCCTGCCATTTGTAAGATAGCCTCGCATTAAATATTTAAGTATTCATGTCATATCTCGGGGAACAACCAACCGATGCCCATCAAATTTGGTGAAGAAGTTGTACCGTGGTAGGTCACATGAGTTCGTATGGTATAGGTGTGCCAGACACTTATTCTCAGAATAGCCTCTATAATACCACTTTAACATAGTTTGCTTAATCTTCGAAACTATCTAACTTATTGTAACTTAACTTTCTATATTGCATCTATGACAATTATCAAATGTGCTAATACATAACCTTTTTGTCCTCCATTTATAAAGATCTTCACATGAAAAAACTAGAGGTTTTAGGACACATATCAAAGACCAATCAATAGAATCCCATAAAATTCTACATGCAAGTACTGCTACAGCAGGGTACTTAAACTAATATGTTTTAGGTGCTTTAGGCTTTTTCAACGGCGTTGATATAAATAATTTAAGTTAGTACGTTATATCTATTAAACATTTAAACCAAATTTGACCAAATTCTGTACACTAACAGTATCCGTTATAAGCATCCATTATGCATACAGAGATACTATTTTGCCGGACTTTTTCTAAAATAGGAAGATTTGGCCATATTTACAGAATAATTAAACTAATTTCCAACAAATATTTCACACCAGAATTGCGCCAGACGGCCATGTAAAATTACATGATATAAGTGGGATCAGACACTAGTTTTCAAAATGGCGGTCAAACAAATATTTTTATAAGTATGTCATATGTATTAAACAGTTTAATCAAATTCCACGAAATGTTTTAAACTGACATCATTTATTTGAACCTTTGTATCCAGAACTTATTTTTTTAGGCAATTTTGTAAAAAAATTCGAATTAAGTAAATAAAGTTTTTATGACATATATCAGGGACCAGAGAAACGATTTCCATCAAATTCTTCACACAAATAGCGGTACAGTAGGTCATGCAGACTTACGTGTTTAAGTGGCTCAGACATTCATTATCAAAGTGACGGCCATGTAAATATTTCAGAGTGGTGAACCCTTTCATTCAAAACATTAAACTGATTACATCCGAAGTTGATGCTCCGAATCCGACCTCCGTAATTCAGTTTATTGCAAACTAGCTTATGGTATGTGGTTTTCAGAGTTAGAGTCTTCGATAAGGAACGTGTGTATTTGTAATTTTCTCACTGCTGTTGAATATGTTTCTAGTTTCATCTCTAATACACTGAAAAAACGGTTTTGTGGTGACCCAACTAAATTTCATTGTTGGCCTCAAAATTTTTTTGTCAATATAGACATCAGAAAATATTTTGTAGCACCAACAAAAGTTTTTTGACATTCCAGTATTTAGTGGCAACTACAAAATGACGTTTGTAGCCACCAACTGTTAAAAACTAAAACAAGCATCGCCGTATGTGGGACTCAAACTCTAGACCCTTCACACGTGAACGCAGTGTGTTACCATTGTGCCACCGTGATCAACGTAAACGCAATGGCTGGAGCAAGTAGATAGAGCGTAATATGTGGCACACACAACGCCTGCACACTTTACCTCATGGAAAATTAATTTTATGGAATCATTTACGCGTAACATTTATTTATTTAGAAGAAATGTATCATATAAACGTTCTTAAGAATATCCCTCAAGAATTAGTTCGTAACTTGATGCAAAGAAACGAACACGGACAAATATGGCGTCGTGGCCATACAGAAGGTGACCACTTCGAATATGCCAGTCAGAGCGCATGGGCAGATTATAATGGTTGTAGTTTTGCAGTCGCAGCAAAATTTTATTACTGTGGATGACATTAATGCTGTTGCTACCAACTGAATGTTTTGGTGACAGACAACAAATATATTGTTAATAAACAAATATCTTAGTCAGCACTAAATAACGTAGGCACTTTTCAGTATTCGTGTTATTGGGCACCACAATCGGTTTTTTACCAGCAACAAAATTTCGCCTTGGAAAGAATCAACTGAACAATTTTTGTAGTCACCAACAAATTTTTTCTTTCAGTGTGAAATTTCTGCCAATGATACGTCAAGGCCCACCTATAATCTAGGATTTTAAGAACTTAATTAAGAATCTTTCATTGTATTTATTCTAAAATAATTTTGGTTGGAATACCATTTTTACTATGGATGAAGTAAATCAAATAGTGAATTTACATACACAAAAAACAAAAAATAAGGTAATTCCTCTAGTTAAGCATTACCCTAGTAAGTATCCAGTCTGGTTTTCAAAATATCTGATAAAACCGTTAAAATAATAAAGAACCTTTTTTCAGACTTTATAAAAAAACGTTGATTTGATTACTATTCTCGTTTTTATAACCAGAGTAAAATAGTAAAGGAAAATATCAGAATTGATTGGGAACAGTGGAAAGCTAGTATAAATGATGCAATTAAAAGTAATGAAAAATAACCAACAGAAGCATTTATTTCCAAAGTAGGGATCAGTCTAATAGCACGGATGTTCTCTGAATAGGTCAGTCGTACGGGCAATTAAATGGCTTTAAAACAGCAAAACTGCGGGAACAGACGGAATTCTTGATTACATTATTAAAGGTTATGTTAATGTCTTTACTCCAGTCTTGACACACATTTTTCATTTTAGCTTATTGTCAGTGATATATACAAATATGTGGAAAAGTGCTATCGCTATACCTCTATTTAGAAAAGGTATGAACAATTTGTAAATAATTAAAGACTAATATCTTCGTTATGTATTAATACAAGGAATCAGAAAAATATTATTAATATGCAATTAAGTTTTTATAGAAAATATTAATATCTGATAGTCAATATGGTTTCCAAGGTGAAAAACTATTTACACTATTATTTTTTTGCTTTGTTAGTTATATTTGTTACAAGGTAACATCAAGAAATCAAGATTATGTAAATTATTTTGAACTAGAAAATATTCTTATACCTNAAGTGCTATCGCTATACCTCTATTTAGAAAAGGTATGAACAATTTGTAAATAATTAAAGACTAATATCTTCGTTATGTATTAATACAAGGAATCAGAAAAATATTATTAATATGCAATTAAGTTTTTATAGAAAATATTAATATCTGATAGTCAATATGGTTTCCAAGGTGAAAAACTATTTACACTATTATTTTTTTGCTTTGTTAATTATATTTGTTACAAGGTAACATCAAGAAATCAAGATTATGTAAATTATTTTGAACTAGAAAATATTCTTATACCTGTCAGCACTCCTCAATTTTGAGTAAAATACACACTATTTCATTACGATTGGATTATACCTGTTGGTTTACTAATTATTCCTCCAGCAGAAAATTTTCTCTGTGAATTGAAAATAAACTTTCTATTTTCATTGAATCATTATCGGGTGTCCTTCAGGGTGGGACACCGTCACCACTTCTTTTTAATATTTTAATTAATATCATAACTTATGTTATAAAAAACGCTAAACCATTCTCGCATGCAGATTACTCGAAAATATATAAGAATATTTAGAACAAAACTGATTTTATTGAATTACAAATTGACATATTAACTGTTTGTAACTGGTGTATAAATAATTATATGCCGATTTTTTTTAGACAAAATTGTTTATATTACATTTACTAGGAAAACTAACTCAATTGTATAAAAATATAATATACTTAAATACGTTATAAACAAAGTTAATTATATTCGTGATCTTCGTGCGATATTTGATAGAAAATAGTTTTTTCATTATCATGTTGATCTTTCAACAAGTATTTCTTCTAGAATATTAGTGTTAGTTAAATTTATATATTATTTTGCAACTAAGCTTGACTCTTAGTTGTGTTTATACTACTCTCTAGTGAGATCAAATACACCGGAGAGCCAAAAAAACTGGTATAGGCGTGCGTATGCAAATAACTGAGGTATGGAACCAATCAGAGTAACGCGATGNGCCAAAAAAACTGGTATAGGCGTGCGTATGCAAATAACTGAGGTATGGAACCAATCAGAGTAACGCGATGCGGTCGCCAGCCCCTATATAAGACAACAAGCGTCTGGCAAAGTTACTAGATCGGTTACTGCTGTTACAATGGCAGGTTATCAAGATTTCAGTGAGTTTGAACGTGGTGTTATAATCGGCGCACGAGAGATAGGACATAGCATCTCCGAGGTAGCAACAAAAATTGGATTTTCGAGTACGACCATTTCACGAGTGTACCGTCAATATTGGGAATCCGGTAAAACACCAAACCTTCGACATTGCTGCGGCCGGAAAAAGATCGTGAACGAACGGGACAAACGACGATTGACGAGAATCATTAAATGTGACAGACGTGCAACCCTTTCTCAAATTGGCACAGATTTAAATGCAGGGGCATCAACAAGTGCCAGCGTGCGAACTATTCCACGGACCATCATTGATATGGGATTTCGGAGCCGAAGGCCACTCGTGTATCTTTGTTGACTGCACGACACAAAGATTTACGCCTTGCCTGGGCCCGCTAACACCGCCTTTGGATTGTTTATGACTGGAAACGCGTTGCCTGGTCTGACGAGTCTCGTTTCCAATTGTTTCGGGCGGATGGATGTGTACGGGTATGAAGACATCCTCGTGAATCCATGGGCCCTACATGTCAACAGGGGACTGTTCAAGCTGGCGGAGGCTCTGTCATGGTATTANACATCCTCGTGAATCCATGGGCCCTACATGTCAACAGGGGACTGTTCAAGCTGGCGGAGGCTCTGTCATGGTATTATGCGTGTGCAGTTGACGTGAGATGGGACCCCNGTCTGACGAGTCTCGTTTCCAATTGTTTCGGGCGGATGGATGTGTACGGGTATGAAGACATCCTCGTGAATCCATGGGCCCTACATGTCAACAGGGGACTGTTCAAGCTGGCGGAGGCTCTGTCATGGTATTAAGCGTGTGCAGTTGACGTGAGATGGGACCTTTGATACGTCTAGATAAGACTCTGACAGGTGACAGATACGTAAGCATCCTGTCCGATGACCTGCACCCATTCATGTCCATTGTGAATTCCGACGGAAGTGGACAATTCCAGCAGGACAATGCGACACGCCACACGTCGAGAGTTGCTATCGAGTGGCTCCAGGAACACTCTTCTGACTTTAGACACTTCCATTGACCACCTAAATCACCAGACATGAACATTATTGAGCATATCTGGGATGCCTTGCAACGTGTTGTTACGAAGAGATCTCCACCGCTTCGTATTCCTATGGATTTGTGGACTGCCCTGCAGGATTCATGGTGTGAATTGCCTCCTGCATACCTTCAGATATTAGTCGAGTCCACGCCACGTCGTCTTGCGGCACTTCTGCGTGCTCGCGGGAGCCCTACACGATATAAGGCAGGTGTACCAGTTTTTTTGGCTCTTCAGTGTATATTAGGTTGTTCTGTAAACTGGAATTTCAATACTGTTACTCATTCTATTAGTTTGTAAAATATTCGAATAAAATTATACAACACATTTTTTAAAGAATTTTTAAATAATGATTTAAACTCCATTTACTTAAGAGAACATGCCAAATATAATACTCAGACACGGCAATGTAGACGTTCTGCAAATAATGCGTTATTTTTCGTAAATTATTTCTTATTATTCTTGTAATGTCCTAAATAATAACGCTTGTCTAACGATTCCAGTCTATAATCACAGAAGTATTGATATTTTCTGTACACTGTGTGATAGGAATAAATTACTGAAAATATGTGTTCATAATTATAACAAGTTATGTAGTAAATTAGAGCATTTTTTGGCAGGAAAATAACTTTAAGTGATTAGGAAAAAATAGTTTTACAATCTATTTTCTTAATTTTGAATCCTTTTGCGCGAAATTTTTATTTTTAGATCGAGTTCTGCACATTAATTATAATAACCTTCTTTGCCAGCTCTAATTGAATTATTTGATTTTTTTAACCTTTTAAATTTTTGTAGTAAGCAATATTATAATTCTACATGCATTTGTGTTATGTACCGTATACACATAGGTTTGATGTGTGTATTGTGATTGTGAGTTTGCGTTTAATTTGTTATATATGTACTGTGTTTTTAGTCTACTTTCCGAAGTAAAAGAAAGACTTATGAGATCACTTTCCTGTCTGTGTGTATATGTGCATTTTGTGTGTGCCTGGGTGTGTTTCCTCCCGTAAGATTATCGAACGCGCGAATCTAATTTCACCCTACTCGGTACACATACGTTTAGTACTTAGTAAGGAAATCCGTATTTTATAGTAATTGACTTTTTTGGGTGGTCATTTTTAAAATGATGGCTATTGAAATAAAAAGGTGTTATGTCGTATATCGGGAACCGCTTAACCTAAGTTACCTAAGTCTAATTAGACTTTGTTAGGTGAGCCAGTAACATGAGGTAGTGGACCTGTACTCACATCTTTAAGTAAATGACACGCGCCATGACTCATCCTGGCGGAACCACTTCCTATAGCAGAGCATCATTATCAGTCCCCGTAATCTCTTGTGGTAAGTGGTGTGCCAGTGTGTTGTTTTGCATATGAAATGAAGTCCACGAATGAGGAAAAACTGTAGGCTCTACATATTTACAGTTAAGTCGAGAGAGTTAGGTGGCTCTGAATAACGAGGCCTTGAGAGCCGATGAGGGTGAAGTGAGGTGAGTATGGAGCAGCGCCGGAATGCAAGGGTGTGAGAAACAGGAAACCCCCGAATTAAAACCTGCCGACCAGCGGCATCGTCCAGCACGATTCCAACTTGCAAAAATCCGGGAGTGACTCGGCATTGAACCCAGTTCACCTTGGTGGGAGGCGAGCAGTCTAACCGCTCTGCCACCGTGACCCCAGCTTATTTATAGTGAGTGTGGCAGAAATGCGAAACAAGCATTCCAAATGTTTAGTGAAAGGTATCCTAATCGGACGCCCATACCAAGGCAAATGATACCAAGAATTCGTACAAGTCTCTTGTCACGAGGTGATTGGAATTCCACAACACGAGCGCGACGAAAGACTGCTACGGGCGAGAGGTAGGCACATTAAGTGATGGCACATGTCAAATTAAACCACCACGTACGTATGTAAGAACTTTCCAGTTATGTACGAATAAGTAAAACAAGTGTGTTACGGATACTGCACCAATGGAAATGCCACCCACACCACCTGGCTCTTCATCATATATTACATGAAGATAATCTCCAGCAGCATGTAATTTTGTAGATTTGCTCTGATGTCTGAAGGGGATGACAGCAATTTTCTGAACAACATACTATTTACAGATTAAACTACCTTCAATAACCATGGGCGTGTAAATTCACGTAATGTGTACAACTGGCTGACGGAGAATCCGTGTTGGGTCAGACATGTGGGGCACCAACAACAGTGGAGCATGAACATGTGGTGTGGAAGCATTGGAGACTACGTCATAGGGTCATACTTTATTCGAGGGATACTGGCAGGCTGCACTTAGGCCAATTTCCTTACAGAGACTTTATCGGGACTTTTGGAAGACATACTGCTTGACATATGTCGTGGTATGTGGTTGCGGCACGACTATTGTCCTGCGTATTTTGCTTTGTTGGCTAAGAAAGTGTCAAACCAAACATTTTCAACAGGTGGTTAGGGTGTGGTGGTGTAAGACGGCCAGCTCGCTCCCCAGATCTCACACCTCTAGATTTTTTCCTGTGGAGAACACAGACAGACAGGGTGGACAAAATGTTTTCTTCTAAGCAAGATGACATGCCGGAATTCATTGTGGCAGCTTGCAGCAGCATTACACCAGAAACACTTCAGGCTGCTCGTCTCACATTACATGTGCGTTTACAGATGTGTATTGTTTTAGAGCATAAGCACATCGAGATCAAACTGTGAAAAGACCTAATGTTAAGTGTTACAGCTATAACTGTGATATTTTGTAGTATGTATGCAGATTCGATTGCATTTCTTCTAAGGTTGATATGTTCTACATGCGTTATGGATATGTACACACTCATTACTCAGTACAGTTAATGAATAGGAAACAAGTCTCCTTAATTATGTTGGTATCCGAATAAAATGTACTTATTCATGTCAGAATTGCATTCACGTTGCCCCGCTTCCCTCCACTGCATGATAGCATTGCTGCAATATCGTATTCTGTGCTTCTTGCTATTTGATCGTAAGTACTACGCTGCTTAAGGAAGCTGTCCTACCAGTATGAGTCACGGTGCGTGTTTTTTTACGTACAGCTGTGAATACAGCTCCAATTCCCCATACTACTGGTCCACCTAACGTAATCATATGTGCAGATTTTTTTTGGCTTTCTGTGATACATTCCATTGCAAATACTATAGACTGAATTCCTCTTTGCACATACTTTCAGATGCCATTGAAATAAATGTACTTTTACAGTTAACAAATCATAAGTGATTCAATTTCTCCGTACATATATATATATATATATATGTTACGATTTGTCACTATGTTGCAAATTACTCGCCCATATACATATTATAATTTAGAAAAAACAGAATTTCGTGATTTGCAACCATTGCGGAAATCTTGGGGATGTCCCCATTAGGTTGACAACCATGTCTTAAATGCAGTCTATTTCTTCACCATGTCAGAAATTATTGACATATATATAACATTTCGGACATGGAAATTGATGTATACTCTGAGAGCAAATGAGACTTCATGAATCCATCACAATCACATAGTATTTATTTAATACTAGCTGTGCCCGCGGCTACGCTCACGTGGACTACAGAAATATTGTTTAGATTTTCTTGAAATAAAGTTGAATTTTACTTAGAGTTATTTATGAGATAAATAATCATTACACAAATATTTTTAACATAAACACACTTATATTTTTTACATTTTAATATTTTGCATAAAATCATTTGTTGATTTTTTCTTTTTCTAATCTAAAGACATATATTTCACCTATCAGGTAAAATATATGAAAATATCTGACGTTCCGTAATTACGGACGTAAACCATCGCGTGTTGCGTTCTCTCATGAATGTAGTGTTGTCCAGGGACGTTGGTAAAAACGCTTATTAGTATTTATCTGTTAAAGATAGTTATACGTTAGTGCAGAGTTTTTTATAGGTCTTTTTATTCTACACAATTCTTTACTACGTGATATTGTTCCTTCCATATTTAACTGTTTAGACAGCGTATTGCAAGAGAGCGCGCTGGTGGCAAACGTTTTTCCGACTTGATTCACTATTATCGTCACTGTTTATTCTTTATGTTACTTTACGTAACAAAATGTATACTTAAACCTGGTCAGAGAACATTGCTATGAATTAAAAAAAAACACGTAAATCGGATAAGTGGTTCTCGACTGATAAGTGCACTAACAGACAGACAGAGATACGTTGAGTTTTATATGTATAGATAATCAGTAAGCTTGTAATTTGATCATGAGTTTGCACTGTGTGGTTTCTATACAAAAAATTTAAGTATTGAGTTGGAAATATTTTTGTTGCACTAAAATAAGTCACATGTCGAGGTATGCCAACATAGATGTGACCGAATATTGTCCTGGTGCATATTGTACCTTTCTTCATGCAATAACATAGATATAGCCTCCACTGTTAGTGCAGGTTATTTATGGTTGAGTAGACATCGTTCCATTCCACCTCACATTTGCTTCTCATAAGGAAAATGTAGTAACCTTGCAGGCCAAGGAATGCTGTCGACCACTTCCAGACAGTTGGGTAGTGCTAGCTGTACGAGGATGAAAATTATCATGCTACAAAATTGCACTGGTGATTCTTCGGCAAAATGGAAAGGAAATAGAACTGCAGAACATAGCAAATATGTAGCTATGCAGGCTCCGTGCCTTTAGTGAATATGAGAAGTGTGTTAATTTTAAATTACAGCACCCCAAAACATAAAACCCATGTTGGAGAGTAAACCACTCGCGAATCAGTGCAGAATGTTGCGTTTTCCTCTATAGCCCATAACGCTGAAGCGACCATCATCTAAATTAAGCCTGGAATGCCACTCATTAAAGAAAAGGATCGGTTGCCACTCATACCCCAGTAGTGACAGTCATTGCAACACTGTTGGTGTGCCAAATAATGCCGAGTTGTCAAAGATAAATGGTGCAGAGTTCGCAATAACTGTATTGAGCCTCATTTAAAGAGTAGTGAGTGGTTTTTGTATATACTTTTGTATACAGTAATTGCCATACAAACTGGAAGACCTCTCTGTGTTACACTACTATTTGTTAGTGTATATGGCAATATTCGATATCCGTTTTTCATCTAGTCGTAGCATTGCTTTTCTATATGACTTACGACTACAATGTATTCATTCCTGGTGCTCACACCATGAAAAGGTGTTAATTGCATGGCCAAGGTTAATGGTTATATTGCATGCCAACCATCTAGCATTGTGCATGCATTGCATTAACAAAATTGTAATTCTCACTCAATTAGTTCTGAGTGTTGGTCTTTGACTCTTGTCCTATATAAAGCCATAATGATATATATTCGTTGCTATATTCGTTTACTTGGTATGGCACAGATGAGGTTGCAAGTATGCAATGAATTTTGGATGTAGCAAATTCCATGCCCCACAGTATACGTTCAGTAGCATTATTTAGGCAGTTTAGTTTTACTATATAAAAAATGTCTTCATTTGTTTTAAAATACTAAAATAGTTTAATGTGCTAAATATGTTTATGCGGACTTAAATATCTAAAAGGATTTTATTACAAAAATAACCAATGTTCTTATAAATTTTTAACCTAAAATAACTTGCGGAACATTCACGGCTCTACAAGAATATAGAACCTTATAAATGTAAACAAAAATTATCGTAAGTTTATTCTAAATAAATGTTTCACGAACTATTTAAAAACTTACGAATTACAGAAGAATCAGTCATTTCCCTTGCAAATATTGTTTTTAAAATACGAAATTGTATAAAATACTGTAACATTACAACGATCTTTCAGGCAATCATCAATGTACCAGAGGAGCGACTTCACAGCATAGACAAACAAGTGATGAAATTACGAGTTCGACCCACCAGCGACTTTAGCTGCGATCATAAAGCTGCGCAACTGGAAGCCGAGGATGCTCTTGTAGAGGCCCAGGAGAAGGAACTGCTAGAAATGCAACATCATAGACATGGTTTCAGTTCTATAAGTCACAATTTGAACTACCATGATTTGGGCTATGTACCCGAGACCACAAAACAACTGAAACTTAAAACGGGATCATCCATACGGTATGCAGAGAATGCCTTCGCCGAAAGGTATGTACCATTTTACTATATGAACACTGCATGTTAAAAATATACTTATTTAACATAGTATAAGCAGAAATTGGAAGATACAGACATTATTTTTAAATATCTATGAAAGAAAATGATTTCTGATTATCACTGAATACCTCGATGGTAACTAGTAGAAAACATAAATTAACATGTTTTCATTCCAAGCATGATAAGATGATTTAGTTTCGAGGAAATCGCTTAGCTTATTATGTTTTCTCACTGGTAACAAGCGATACATACTGACATTCTTGTGCATCTGTGATGTGCAGATTGACATGGCTGGGTCTTCGGGACTTCGAATTGCGTGGTTGTTGGGAACGCCATAGGTTGGGTCAGGGAATGTCTAAAGAATGCAGTTGGGAGTTTTTAAGGAAAACGTTTGTTCGACGGGGGGTTATAATGTGGATAGAATGAGCAAAATGTTCTTGATGTCAGACCCGCCCATCAGTTAGTCAACATTTCCCACGAGATATGTCTCTTCTCAGGGTGTGGTCAAATGCCGTGATATAAAGTTCCGAACCATGTGTAAATCATTGAAGAATGCTGAGGTGTTTCAGCTCTCCAGATGCTGCTGCATAGTCTACTGCTAATAGCTGAAGACCGTAACTGGCATAATAATGGACACTGGCGAGAGGCGGCTCGTCACCCGACAGGATCGCGAGGCGACACGAAAACAACACTGACGAAGACGCAAGACACACCATATTGTCAAACTCACATGAATGTGATGAACAAGTTAAGCAGGCATGGCTTATTAGGCCTGTCACCAGCCGGTGTGCTATCTAAAAATACCCAACGTGCGTGAAGCACTTGAGTGAGAGATTCGGTCCTTTGGTGAGAAGAGTATAAGAGTGGGGAAGCAATACACATGGCACATTATTGAAAAAATATTTCAGGGTGCTTACACGCCTGACTCTAAAGGAAATCCATACGAACAAAGAGAGGTCGCGATGCAACTTACTCATCCATATGCCCGCAAAATGACGACGAGCAATCAAACGCCTCTGGGGAAACAAAGAAATGTTCTTCGCCTAAGTAGTCCAAACTTGAAATGATAGACTTGAAGATTTTTGCCGAAATAACTTTGAAAATAGGAAGTGGAAAGTTAGAAATATTAACGCTCAAAACAACAGGACACTCAGGGCCCAAAATATTAACAGAGTTAATTATTATTGCACAAATCAAAATAAATAATGAAACTGTAGCTCTACTCACAATGTGCGGAATCAGATAATAAAAATCAGTTACACTTGATCTTCTAGAAATATGCAGGACACAAATAAATTAAAAGGCAATACAACAACATTATAAAAACAAAGGTTATATGACGTCCATGCTCCGAAAAAAGCCAATCCTATATCGCGATGAATACATATTATCGAGACATTGCAGATGAGCAGTATATTAGATGTTAAAGGTATGAAGAGCAGATAGGAAGCGAGAACAGAAGACAATCGATGAAAATGCACAACTGTTGCTGGAATGCATGTGCTGTATGAAAATCATTACATAGTCTGGACAGACAAAGCAATAACGAGAACAGACAAGATTTATTGCCTGAATCATTCGTCGAAAGCACGATAAATCAAGGAATACTGAAAACACAAGCGCTGCATAAACACAGTCGCGAGGAAAGTTACAATGGACAACAGGCCGAGAAATTTGCTGTGTTGCAGCTTAGATCTGGTTAGAAATGAAAACAATTTAAGCGCTTAAGATGGGCTGGGATCTAAAGCAATTTCACAAGTGACTGGTAATTCATGTAACAGAATGGAACGAAACCATTTTACTGAGGCGAATAATAAAATCTCCAAAAAAACATGTTAAAGAGAATGTAGAAAGAGTAAAATTTATAAACAAACGACCATAAGAGAGCTTATAAAATATTAGGTCGAAGTTTAGAAAATTTATTTTCAAATATTTTTTGTAGTTGGCATAGTATGATTTGTTTGAAAGGGAAACGGAATTTTTCTTCATATAAACAGTTCTCAGCCATAACTTTGTGATGGTTAGAACTCGAAGACACTTTGGGTACACCGAAAGCATGGATTTGTAATTCAAAGTGTAGCCAAGAAGCTCTTCTTGGGTTTCCTTTCCTTTGCATTACTTCTATCTATACGCCGGGAAACGCGACCATAATAAGCCAATTGTCGAATTTCAAAACATAACATTTCGTATAAGTTTAAAACAATATCAAGGTAACATATATACTATGCGGTATGCTTAGACACATACAGTCGACACTACGCGGCCATTGGTAGTAAATTATCGTACTTGAAAAACAAAAATTAGTGCCAGTCATTATCTCTATAGAACGCCAAACCCTAAACAGGTGGTTTAAACAACAATGCAAAGAAACAAAGATAATTATCAAGAGCTAGAGTGATCTTTCCTCACAATTGACGGTAGAAGAAGTACATTCACCAGATAAAAAAACTCACGCGAAAAGTTTCATTGCTTCTGGGCAACATCCATTCCGCTCTCTGAAAATTATATCTGCAATCAAAACACAAATTATAGAAGTACAGACCACAGTTATCCTATAAGTACTTTGAGCTATATTTCTCCTTATTTGGTTAATCACCCTCTTCACATATTTTCCTCTTCAACTTCAGGACATCTAAAATTATAGGATATGTGAAATTTCAGGATGGATTCCACATACCTGCAACGCATGTCATGCTATACTGAATTATTAACACACACCTACGAGTCTCCATCCATTATCTTCAACCAGGAAAATAAAAATGAGGAGTGACATCCCTATTGCAGTGTCTTTAAGTGATGTAGGAAACATTCGAAGTTCTTCAGAACTGTTGTCTTTAAGTTAATACCCAAACACAACTTTTTAAAAATAGCCATTTATATAATTATAGTGTTTTACAAAATACTAGTTTTATGAATCTGCTACAATTAAGGTAAAACTACATATATTTAACTCTAGAGTTATTTTTAAAAATGTCCTTAATTTAGAGTCTCTCGATTACCAATTATAATTCTCAGCAACTGTAGTCTGCAGAATGTGATACGAAAGGTTCTCTGAGCCATTCAAGTAAGGAAAAGAAAGGGTGTGGTATGCTCGACCCACCTACAAACAATTGTAGTATATACAAAGAGGGGCCTCGAGCACAAGGAATGAGAGCTGCGAATCTGGTAGATCAGTCGCAATATTGAATTTCGCCACCTTGTGTCCTTAACCTTGGCATTTGTCGGCCATCTTATTCCTGGTAGCCATCTTGCTAGGGGCACTGATGTCGGCCATGTTGTTTATGACCTAGAGCACACCACTGGTGTCCCCCTGGTTGGTTCTCTTGTTGACTATTAGGCGGTGCAGCTTCTCGTTCGTAAAATCGTCTTGTGATGTATGTGTTTGAGGGCTTCGCCCTTATGTGTATATTTTATGGTAAGACGATTTAATATATCGTCTGGAGTAGGGTGAGATCGAACTGCCGAACCTTGGGTCGCCAGTATAGTGAATGCCATAGCCAACTGAGATATCGGGGCATGTTCCGGTACAAGGTTTTAAATGAAGTATATGTTTTTTTTGTGTGTGCATTAGGGAAAGGGGAAAAAAATTTAATGAATTAAAAAATGTTACATATTAGAATTTTTTAATTTAATAACGTAATTTATATACATTAAAAAATGCTGTCTCTCCCATTGCATCAAGCGAAACGAATGGATATGCCTATAAAAATGATAAGATATATTTAACATATATATATATATATATATATATTCATTAAGGAATTGCAAAAGAAAATAAATTTAAGAATTTGAAAATTTTATTAACTTCATATTAATTTGTAAAACCTACACGTACAAGGGTAACCAGCGATATGTCCACAGATTCGTATTTTCAAGGAGAAATCGATTACATCACAACTATTTATTAGGCAAATCATAATTTTTAAATACGAGTTATGTAGTTAATGATTATTTCTAATTAACTTCTAAAATTGGCAGATATAAGTGAATGAAGCAACGTGTCTATCGACTCATGTTTTCAAGGACAATTAGATTATGATGTCACAATCGCCAATTATGCAAAGCATAACTTTATAGAAAAAAGTAAAAAATAATTATAAATTGTTTTTATTTAACTGCTAAAATTTAAAGATATGTGTGTCAATCGATGTATCTACAGTCTCGTATTTTGAAGGATTGTTAGAGTATGATGCCACAACCCCCAATTATGAAAAGCATAACTTTATAAATAAAAATTACATATTTAATTTATATTATTTTATTAAATTCTGATATAGTGTATCGAGCAAATTCATATAATATGTATTGCACCTGACTTTGATCATGATATGGCACATTATGTTTTACGCCTCCTATAATCATAGTTTGCACCATTTTCAAACTTTATGTTATAGCCACCAAATTCGTACTTACATACTGCTCCTGACTTCGATGAATGTGTCAGGACCCATAATGCCTTTACCTTGCTTATAAGCATAGTCAACCAGCATTTTAGAACTGTTGAAGTTATCGTTGCCAAATTCATATCATAGTTATAGCTCCTGATTTCGATCAACATGATAGGACACATTATATTTTAAGTATAGTCCTTATAAGTATAGTTCGTCGCCATGATCAAGCAGTTTAAATTATAGACAACAAATTTGTACTGTAGGTATTGCTCCTAACTTAGGTCAATAAGATGGAAAGCCTTCATTTAAGCATAATTGACTGTAATTTCCTATCCATTGAAGTTATAGACACCAAATTCACACTGCCGCTAACACGAATTACCTCCATATAAGTTATTAAATAATTATGCTTTATGCCTTCTTATAAGAGTAGCTGGTTGTCATTTTCGATCTTCTGAAGCTATAGCCACCAAACACGTGTTATATTTAACACTCATTACCACGATCAAGATGATATGATCCTCATTCCTTAAGTTTTCTTGTAATTATAGCTGACCACATATTTATAATTGTGTTTGAAGCCTCACATTAAGGTCATAGGTAACATGCAATAATCAGCATAAGTCATTATGTCACAAACGCTCTTATAAGCATAGCCATCCCACCATGTTATGCAACTCAATGTCTTAAATACCTAAAACGTGATTTTATATGTGCGGTTACATCATGCTAAGATAAATCAAGAACAAGAGCTGGATTCTGTTTGTCACCCAAGCACCAGCCTACTTGACCGTTATTTATGAGAACATCCGCCAAGGACATGTGATCGCAATAAGTCCCAAACAAAGTTGGCCAATCTCTAGTTAATACAACAGTTGGTCACATTCAAGGGACTTATGTGGCATTCTTGTGCACTATGCTAAGTTACATAGATAATGAGCACTTTCAATCAGCAACTTTTAAAAATAGTAATATTGTGCTAACTAACAAAAAACTGTTTCTTCCCTTTGTCTCGCCATACATATCTAAGCTATCATTATGTAGTATTTTGATATCTTCGACAAGAAAATGGTACATAATTAATTTTAAAAGGTGTAAAATATTCGTATTATTTTATTGGAATATTAACTCTTCAATTTATTCAGCAGTATGCAAGACACTTCTCCACACGCTGTGATATCGGACGAAAATAATTTATAGTAAGGAAAATAATGCCGCACCGATTATGAAGCTGTTACTGTGATAGGTAACCAAATAAATTTATAATGGAGCAAATATTTTTATCTTACTTCCTACTTTTCACACTGCAGTTCACAGCCCCTCAACATGGCTGGCGCATGCACAAAAAGAAAATCTAAAGTTAACGAAATAGGCAAGCAGTATTATTTAAATAAACTTATTTGAAATTTACCATATTGTACTTTTTTTTACCATGAATAGACATTTACATCTCCCTCATTTAACTTTTTCTTTTGGATTAATATAGATCTATTAGTAAATAGGATACATAGCTGATACAAATTATATCTAAAAATGAATAATGTCATACTTTCACAGGCAACTTGTTACAACCACAGACTGCCATATGTTGGCAACAAAAATATTTCACTACAGTCAACAGACTACTCACCCTCTACCACAACAAACTAGTTTCAATTAATGGTAGGCTTACTGCCGATTTTCGCAAATAGTAGATTTTTTGGATTGGCAGGTAGGTTTTCTCGGTGTGCTCCACTTTCCCCCACCATTTAATTCCACCAATGCTCCCCCTCTACTTCACTTCACCATCATCGGCATTGTAAGAAATCTGCTGTTAAGCACCACACATACCTTTCAATATATCATGTAAAACGTATTAATTCTATCTATAAAAAATCACCAATGAATCAAGGAGTTACTGATAACTAATGAGCCTACTTTTCTCTACATAGGAGCCAATAAATTTTAGTGAAGTTCTTGAAATTTTAGATGGTAGGTAGTCGTTGACGACTCATTGACTGCAATATTATTAGAAATGAAACAAGAAACACATGAAACATTACAACGTCAATTAAAATACACGAGAGACTTACATTGGATTCCAATTAAGACAAACTCATAAAATTAAGCTAGCTTGCAATCAACTGCACTCCATTCAGAAAAAAAGCGACATACCTACTTAAAACATGTGCATTAATATAGCCTATCACAGTACAACTTCTTTGCCAAATTGGACGAAAATCGATTGATTGTATCCAGAGATGCAGCATAAAAACTGTATTATTTCACGTGGTGCTACCGTTCAAAATGGTGAAGAAACGAGGCTTTGCATTGACAGTTCTGATGGATATAACTGATACTATCAGCATACAAAGTTAAGTTGAAAATTATTTAGCAGTTTCGTAGATAAAACATTCGGTGCTAAAATGTTTATATGGGCGACATTTTGAAAATTTGTGTGCCTGACTCTCTTAAAATTAATCTCTTTACATAACATGCCTTAGTGCTTATTGTTAGCCAAATTTGGTTGAAAATGGTTGTCTTTTCAGATATAACGTAATTTTATTTTGTCAAGAGATACTATTTTACAAACTGTTGGAAAAAAGTGTTTTTGTGTACACATTTGATTGCTGTAATATATACAGCCATCATTAAAAGTTTCATTTGAATAATTGCATGGTTTCGACGATATAACATACAAACATAAAATAGCTTCATGGCCACAATTTTGAAAATAAGAATCTGACATATCTTAAACATATAAGTTATCCTACTTTACTGCAGTACTTCTTGTTTACAGTATTAGTTAGGAATCGGCCAATTGTTTCCCGAGTTATGACATAAAAACTTTATTTATTCATGTGACACCATTTTAATAAATGGAGAACAAAAAAGGCTCCATGTAGACACATTTAATGTTTGTTTTATATACTCACAGAATACAACGTTAAGTTGGAACTGATTAAATGTTTTCGAAAAGATAGTAAACTATGCTAACATAATAATATGGCCGCCATTTTGAAAATATATGTCTGACATAATTGAAACATAACTGCACTGCGGCAGTACTACTTGACTGCCAAATATGGTAGAAATCTGTCAATTGTTTCCCGAGAAGTTACACAAAGGCTTGATTAATTCATGTAGCGCTATCTTTCAGGATGGCATACAAAAGTGGCTCTTTTTTTTTTGCATATTTTATGCTTTTAATATATATTGTCAAAATACAAAATTTGGTTGAAATTGGTTAAATGCTATGGTACTCGTAGTTATACAAAATAAACCCAAACTATATGTATGGCCACCATTTTGAAAATATGTGCCTAATAAAGTTTAATTTCACGTATTTATCTGGCCTATCAAAGTATTTATTACGTGTCAAATTTGGAGAAAATTGTTCAAGCAGTTATCCAGTTATAATTTAAAATTTTTTATTTTTACATGCGGCGCTATCTTTAAAAAATACGGAGAAAAGTGGTTGTTTAGCATATATGATGCTTGTAATACATACCGTTAGCGTACAAAATTTGGTTGAAATTGGCCAAATGGTATGGAAGTTATACCAAATAAACATAACATATCTGTTTGGCTGAAATTAAAAAAATGCGTGCCTAATAAAGTTGATTGACATATATTTACTTGGCCTATCACAGTATTACTTACGTACCAAATTTTAAGACAATAGGTTGATTAGTTTTCGAGATATGACATATCGCTATAAATTTTAAATGGCCTCCATTTTGAAAGTAAGTGACGGGCGTGGTCTAAAACAATAAAAGTCAGGTCTCCTTGCGTAATACTATATGTGTACCGAGTTTCATGAAATTCGGTTTACGCAATCAAAAATTTAAGGCGGGGGGAGGAGGACATACATACACATAGACACACATACACACAGACAGGAAAGTGATCTCATAAGCCTTTCTTTCTTTCGGAAAGTAGGCTAAAAATATGTCAAACTTGTTTACTCTACATTTTAAAATGCAGAACTGACTATTAATACACAAACGACTCGTGTACGAGTAGGTACTTATAACTACGAAACTATGACAGGAATCATCGAGTAGGTTCTGGAGAACTAAAACATCTAAAGAAAAAATTATTGACAGAATTATAGTTAAAATTATTTGTTACGGCACAAGGCTTACCTCACACCAACTTTCCACAGAATGCTGCTCTCTAATTTTACTTGCACAAGTTTCGAACTTTAAATCTTCAGTAATGATAATAAAAAAATTTCCGTCACTACAGCCATCCACGAAAATCTCTTCCATAAGGTTAATACGAACATGGCCAGTTTTACAAAGGAAATAACGCACAGAAAATAAATAAACATGCTGAAAATAGTACATTCACAAAGCAACTGTGTATTGGAACGCAGGATTTCATCTATATCTATAAATATTATAAAACGCAACGTCTCTCGGTCTCTTTTTCTGTTAGTGCGATTATCACTCAAGAACCACGTATCCGATTTAATTTTTTTTTTAAATTCATAGCTATGTTTTCTGGCAAGGTTTTAGTATATATATTGTTACGTAAAGTAACATAAGGAATAAACAGTGACGAGAATAGTGAATCAAGTCGGAAAAAAGTTTGTCGCCAGCGCGCTCTCTTGCAATACACTGTCTCAACCGTTAAATATGCAACAATATCATGTAGTAAAGAATTGTGTAGAATAAAAAGACATAAAAAACTCAGCGGGAGCATATATATATCTATAACAGAGATAAACTAACAAGCGTTTTTACAATTTAATTTCTCAATTAATAAATACTCAAATTCAAGCTGTTGTTTCCCCGTACAGAATGCAATTCCCGCCTATACTTTAAGATATATCAAACGTATTGTAAAAAAGTAATTTTNGTACGCAGACGTGAAGTGCCACGGCGCTGGCTGGTGGGAAGCAGGGAGGGGGGGGGGACTTTATTAAAAAAAAAAACCTAAACAATTATTTTGTAGTCCACGCGAGCGGAGCCGCGGGCACAGCTAGTCTGTCATATATTTTAGTATATACCAGCGAAATGTTTCTGTGCTGCACCACTCGTTAACCTCACACTCATACCACCACACTGACCTCAACCCTCCACCCCTAAACCACCAACATAAAGAAAAGGACAAAAATATAAAATAAAAAATGTTTTAATAAAAAAAATTTAAAAGTTATTTAAAGATGTACATGTAAGAGATCAGGTGTTCTTTGAAAGGTGGATAGACTAAACTCCCGACACGACCGGCCCTCCAGGTCGACCAGTGTCCGTCCATTTTGTCAGCCATATGGAACCCAGTTTGCATTGAACTTGACCTGTGACCTTGAAACCATGTCCGCGACCTTGAATGACCTTGAACCCAAACTATTCCAAAAAATTCCAATAAAATTATAAATTTTTTTAAAACTTATCAATATTACTAAAACATTTCTTTAAATTATACATTTGTTAAAAATTTATTTTAAAAACCTACATTTCTGGATGTTCCTACAGCTCCATGTCCAGTATACGACTGGCCTAACCAGGATTTGGGGGGCTTGATTTTCGAGGGCTAAACAGTGGCAGCAATAATGGTTTAATAGACATAGGACATGTCAAATCGAAAATCTGTATTTATTATCCGAGATAAAAAATATTTTTAAATTAAAAAAATATTTTTTGTTTGTACTGAAATTATACTTAGAGTATTGCGGAAAATGCAAAAAACTCTCATTTAATTACTACTTTTCCAGTCTCCTCTCTTGAAGTCTAAGTATTATTGATTCCAGAATATGTAACTTATTCGTTGTATCGACTGTTATGTAGTTATAAGTATGCTACTCAGAATTATTATTTTAATATATGCATATTTGACCAATCCAAGGGCTTTATACAAGTAGAAAAAAACCTGGCTAAGTCATGTTATGATAATGGCATAGATCAGCATCTGTCATCACTTTTATAGGCATACTTAGCATTAATTGAAATATTAATAGTGCAAGACCCCTACGATTTGGAATGTACGAGGGCGATAAACAGTCTTATCTCCTGTGCTCTTCTTGAATATCAATCCATCAATCTTTCGCAATCTTTCCATAAATCCGCACCACAATAAGTACCACACAGACACACATTGACACCAATCCACACACGAATCCACAAAAAATTCTCACACCAATCCACACCAATCCACACACAAATCCACATCACTCCTGGAATCATATAATACTTAGACTTCAAGAGAGGAGACTGGAAATGTAGTAAATAAATGTGATTTTTTGCATGTTTCCGCAATACTCTAAATATAATTTCAGTACAAACAAAAAATAAATAATTTTTGAATAAAGATTTTTTTTAACTTGGATTATAAATACAGATTTTCGATTGACATAACCTATGCCTATTAAACCAATATGGCCGCCACTGTTTTACTGTTCTGCCCTCGAAGAGCAAGCCTCCCAAATCCTGGTTAGGCCAGATGTATACTGGCTATGGAGCTGTAAGAACGTCTAGAAATGTTATTTTTTTTTAAAGAAATAAAAATATTTTTTTAAATAATTTTTTGTATTTTTTGGTAACATTTTTGAAAATTTAAAGTTTTTATTATTTCTTGAGATTTTTTGAAATTTTTTGGGTTCAAGGTCATTTAAGGTCACAGGTATGGGTTCAAGGTGAAGTTCACTGGTCAAATTCAATTTCACCTGGATCCTGTATGGCTGACAAGGCGGACAATGTTCGACATGGCCGGTCGTGTCGGGAGCTTAGTCGATCCACCTATCATCGAACACCGGATCTCTTACATGTAAATCTTAAAATTATTTTTTAATGGTTTTTTTTATTATTTTTATATAATTTTTTTTCCATATTTGTGATTTTTTTATGGG
>NQII01000186.1:1081696-1157295 GCA_002778355.1 Clitarchus hookeri | reverse complement strand
GGGACGAGCGTGTGATATATTCTTAAATTTTTAGAATTTTTTTTTCTTTTTTCGATCATTCCCAAATTTTTGTAACAAGGTTGTTTTGGCGAGGGGGTGGCTGGTTAGGGTGGTGGGGTGAGAGTGAGGTTAACGTTATATGTTCCTCAATTTAGAATTTTTTTTTCGATTTTTTAAAATTTTATAAGAATTGCCAGAACATGTGGGGTAGAAATGTAGAGATGGGATGGGGATGGTGGGGTGAGCAACAGAAGGGCGTCTAATGTATATGTTACTCATATTTAAAAATTTTCTTGTTAAATTTTTGTCGGTTTTCTTAATTTTTCATGATTGGGCAGTGGGAAGGGGTTGAGGTGAGCTTGGCCTGGGTTGGTGAGGGTGATGGTGGCCTGCAAGTATTAAGCAATGGCCCCTAGACCCCCCAAATTTTTCATATTGCTTGAAAATTGGCTTTCGGAGCTTCCAGTCAGCCACATTTGAGGAGCAAACACTTTTTCAGAAATTTTTT
Organism: Clitarchus hookeri; assembly: GCA_002778355.1. Taxonomy (NCBI): domain Eukaryota; kingdom Metazoa; phylum Arthropoda; class Insecta; order Phasmatodea; family Phasmatidae; genus Clitarchus; species Clitarchus hookeri. Next base: position 1,156,787 of record NQII01000186.1, on the reverse strand, counting down.
ATAAATTTATGAGTGTTTGGGGAAAAAAAAGAAAAATTTTCATGTGGGAAAAAATGATTTTCGGGTAAAATAATTGATTTCTGAAGTAATTTTTGTGGTAAAACAAGTGATTCTGTAGAAAAATATGGCGGAATCCAAGATGGCGGCGCCTTGGCACATATGAACCTAGTCCTCCTGGAATCGGCTGAACCTATCAACTTACATATAGAGTATGGATAAGTTATATCGCAGTACTCACCCGTTTCATTTTTAAAAAATCAGTAGGAAATACACACGCAGACAAACGTTCTTGCTGCAGCGTAAGACACAAATGAATTAAGTTGGTCACTGCAACCACCATGGCACTGATGCTCCGCGGGGAGGTACGAATTCTGGGAAGTCGCATCACCTCCACCACAAACCACAATGGGCACGTCGCAGTTGTGATGGTCGGCAGAAACTAGCAATCCCTCCTGCTAGTCGAGAGAAATCTGCTGTTTGCTTTGTTGCTTGGAGTAAGTACTAAGCATATTAATTTATTTTAAACATACATATTCTTTGGTTTAAAATGATATCTTCTTTCCATTAACTATGTGCCCAATCAATGTTTTACATTCGTAGCATTTATTAACCATATTAGTTAAATATTATTTTAATTTCTTGCCATGTAGATAAATTTCCTCTCCTAACCAGACACAGTACGACTTAAAAGTATTTTATTTTGCAAAGCGTCACACACACCAGCATTTCAAGGAACTTTATATATACAGTAGAGTCCCGCTAATCCGAACCACGCTAATCCGAAATTCCCGCTAATCCGAACAAACGAAAGTACAGTAGGTTGGAAAAAATCAAAACAAAAATACAACCCCATATTCAGTTTATTAGTCGTCTGTATCTTTATACAGTGTATATAAACGGTAATTATGGTACTTATAAATATTATTTGTTCATGTTCACATAATAAGTTAGTCTTTTCTGGCGTAATGAAGAAAATCTGCTGGACGAAGCAATATTGCGCCATCGCCTCATATACATTACGTCAGCTGGTGTGGCGATCGACTGCCGCGTCAGTGTGTGACACAAGCTGCTCCGTATCACCGTCGGCCTCGACTTCACTCTGATCTTCGTCGTGGTCGGGGTCTTGTCGTGTGACTGCTGCCACAATGCCCTTGTCTGTTAGGTTTTCATCGTCTGAAACATCTGCAGCCATCCACACATTGACGTCAATTTTGCCTGCTTCTTNTCCTTGTCTGTTAGGTTTTCATCGTCTGAAACATCTGCAGCCATCCACACATTGACGTCAATTTTGCCTGCTTCTTCACACCTAGGAATTTGCTGCATGAGCTGAAGAGTATTTTCTGTCCCACTGTTTTAATCTGGATTTTCAATGAAGGTCAATGTCGGCCATATTTTCTTCCAGGATTTTTTCAAAGATTGTTCAGTTACACTGTCCCAGGACTCAGCAGACCAGTAAACCACGTTCTTGATGTTCACTTTTTTAATCTTTTGTGGTAGGGACAGGGAGTCATCCTTATCCTTTATTAAAGTGGACAAAAATATCTTCTTGTAGCAGAGTTTCATTGTTTGAAAAACTCCCTGGTCCATTAGCTGCAGCAGAGGAATAACGTTGGGTGGGAGGAACACGGCCTCTATTTCACCACAAGTCAGTTCATTCACTTCTGTCTATCAGGAGCAGAGCTCGGATTGGCAAATAATTTTCTTTATTAAACCGTGTCACAGCTGGCACAAACTGTTTTTCGAACCATTCTTTAAAAATACTCCCATTCATCCAAGCCTTTTTTTNAACCGTGTCACAGCTGGCACAAACTGTTTTTCGAACCATTCTTTAAAAATACTCCCATTCATCCAAGCCTTTTTTTTGGTTCCTGTAGTAAACAGGAATAGGTTTCATATTAATATTTTTGAATGCTCGAGGTTTTACTGACTTTCCGATAACCATTAATGATAGCTTGTTGTTACCTGTTGCATTGCAGCACGCCATTAATGTGACACGTTCCTTACTCATTTTAAATCCTGGGACCNAACCGTGTCACAGCTGGCACAAACTGTTTTTCGAACCATTCTTTAAAAATACTCCCATTCATCCAAGCCTTTTTTTGGTTCCTGTAGTAAACAGGAATAGGTTTCATATTAATATTTTTGAATGCTCGAGGTTTTACTGACTTTCCGATAACCATTAATGACAGCTTGTTGTTACCTGTTGCATTGCAGCACGCCATTAATGTGACACGTTCCTTACTCATTTTAAATCCTGGGACCNCAGCTTGTTGTTACCTGTTGCATTGCAGCACGCCATTAATGTGACACGTTCCTTACTCATTTTAAATCCTGGGACCCGGGACTCATCTCTCGATGCAAGACTATTTGGAAGTGCCTTAAAGTTTAGACCTGTTTCGTCTCGTAATATTTAAAGGACTCCTCTTATTAATGGACGGCATATCAAATTGGAAAACTCAGTAATGTATTCTTCAGCTGCAGCGTAATCAGCTGATAATATCTCTCCCGTTATTGTTAGTTCACGAATCCCGTGACATTTTTTCCACCTGTCAAGCCAGCCAATGCTTGCCGTGAATGGAATGTAATCGCCATTTATTAATTTATTAAGGTGGATAGCCTTCTGTTGAATTAGAGGTCCGCTCATAGGTGTGCCCCTTTGTCTCTCTTGCGTAAACCACAGACAAAGTGATTCGTCAACTTTTTCAAACTGTGACGATTTCGATGTTTGTCGAGATTCGAGGGTTTTTTCGGAAGTCGACGCACAAAACTGTTCAAGCTTGGCTCGGTTCTTTTTCCAGTCTGTAATAGTGGCTTTCCCTACACCAAATTCCACTGATAATTTCGTTGCACACTCCCCTTCATCTAAACGTCTTAAAACTTCTAATTTATTTCTAAGCGTACACGTAGTATGCTTTCTTTTAGTAGTCATTTTTAACACAGCAATTTACTGCCAGGTACAAACAAGAAATATGTTTACACGAAACAAACACGACACTCGATGTGAACCCAACAGAAGTGTGTAAACAACTAATAAAAGCAAGACAGAGAGTGCGTTGGGCAGGTGAAGTGACATGCCTCAAGGTCACTCACCCTCCCCATCCTAAACACCGGAACCACTTTCGCACACTCCACCATATTAATACTTCCGGCCCCGTGCGTCTGTACCTTATACATATGTATTATTAAATTAACTGCTTGGTACTCCATTAAAGAAGGTATTTCGGTTAATCCGAAAATCTGGTAATCCGAACTGGCCTCTGTCCCAATTAATTCGGATTAACGGGACTCTACTGTATATAAAATCACGTTGATTTTCATGTTATAAGTTGTCTCAGTATTAAACCAGCGCCCCATGTAAAATATGAGCGGGCTCCATTAATATTCTTTGAAATTCAATTGTGAAGTGAAATAACACCAATTATGGTAATATGTTTTTATGTTTTTTTATAACATTTTATTTAAGGCGACAGAAGAAAATAGTTTAGGGCTTAACGAATAATTGTCAGCGAGGTCATTAAGAGACAGAGCAAGTTGTCCAGAAAAGCAGGAATGTGGAAGGAATCGACAATAACCCTGTAGTTAGGATTCATCCCAGCGTTCACCTCGTGTGACGCTGAGAAACTACGGGAGGAACCGTAATCTGGATGGTTGGACCAAAGTCTTCCCAAATGCGAATACGATGGTTTACTGGCCACTATACATTTTCTTTTTACAGTCTACTATAATTTATTTGTTTGCTGCGACCATTTATTTAATTCCGAGAAATATATTACGGATGCCCTCACATATTGGTATTACGAATAGCTGTGATATAGTATGCTGCATCTATGTCAGCCCAATTTATGAATTCATAAATGTTACATTCTCTTACTTTGTAATAATATAAAATATATTACCAACTCTTTGAAAGTGTCTCACAAAGCTTTCTTTTCTATAAATATAAAAAACTTTTTTCAAATAAAAAACAATTAGGACAGTTAAGAATATTTAAATTTAATCCATAACAACAGTAATAACATTTCTATTTTTAAATAAATTTTAATTATTTTAATATAATCAGAAATTTGTTATGAGTATTTTAAATTTAATGACTCACACCACAAGCATAAATCACACTATTCAACATATCTAATTCAATCTTTCTTTTCAAGTGAACAACTTCGCACACTTAACAGACTGATAAACACTCGGACGAGGTTCTTGCAGTACTCATATTTTTTGCACCTTCGTGCTACCCTATGCAAGGTTGGGAATGTTTTACTACAGTGGCAAAGGCGAAGATCTGAATTTTGCAGTGAACCTTTAGAGTCAGTCAGAACACGATGGTTGTTTCGCCGGCATTTGGTCAGTACTCAACTTAGTCGTCTCACAAGTTATGGTTAGTTACTCCTTCTTACAAGCCTTACCGTGACTTCCCAAGGCTTTATCTTTGTAAACTAAGCACTGCTGGCGTCATATTATATTATTGTGGATTGTTTACCACAATAACAACATTGTAACGTTGTTACTGGCTCTATAGTAGCAGAGACCACCACTGTCTGCACAGAAAGCGATTATGTAAAAGCCACTGTAGTCGTCATCAAAACCACGGTGTCCTCTTATTCTCCCTTTATGCTATAATAGTGTATATAATTGCAGTCTGTGAGGGTAACAACAACGATCTCCTCTCGTCCACACCCTGACGATGAACTGGCAGTCTCTTCATTTGCTATATAATTATGTATCACCCACCCCTCCCTAACTGATCGTAGATTTTTTTTACAGAGTCATGCACACATGCACATTTTCCTACTTATGTTAACAAAGTGCCCTTTTATTGAACTGTTGTCCAACTATCTTTATGGAATAAATGATATTCATATAATCTATGATGTTCGTATGCCTTTAAATACCTTTTTAAACAATATTACACAAGTCATCTTTCATTAACTTACCCATTTCATCACTTTTCTCAGGTTGTCATTCCCATTCCTAAGCCAGTCCATATATTTTTATCGGTCATCCAATTCCTTTCCTCTTAATTTCTTTGTTTTTTTCCCGACATCCTGCATTTTGTGCAGGTACCTCCACATCTTGCACAGGAGTTCCCGCATATTTTCTTACACCGTCCTATAGATTCCTTAACGAGAAAAAAATAAAAAATTCAGCACATCCAAAATGTGATTCCATCCAATATCGTAGAATTCCACCCATCTCATACTGAGTGTGTAATTCGATTAAACTATCGCCACCACATACTGGCTTAGAGTGCGAGAGCTACCGGGTTCTTTTCCAGTCGAGGCAAGGCTGTGAAACCTATGTTCAGTAACTCCTTACACTCTAAGTGCACAGACATGGTATTATTATAGGGCTCCGTCCACATAATTAATATCATTTTTTAAATGACTGTCTCGCATCATCGACATAGCCTTCATTATTTTTCACTTGCAATATTCTGCAATGCCAAATATATTTACACTTAGCTACAGCATATGCGTTTACACATTATAGCTTCAACCACCATTTAATTAATAATATTTAATTACATATTAATAAATGTTATTCGTAAAAAAAATAGGAGTTGGCTGTCGTACCGGTTATCCCGGAAAGTGAGCAAGTTCAGATGATGTATGGGACGAAGTAACATCGGAACGGAGACAAGGGAAAGAGTTTGAGTACCTCGAGATAAGCCTTTTCATATCTACAAAGTTTATTACACACTTCACACCATGTGAATTATCATCACAAAGTTTCCCGGATGAATCCTGGAAAATAACAGCGAATCTTGACTGCAGAAATAAACAGCCAGGAAGCGCAACAGATGCTCCGAACCCAAGGGCTGGGTGTCTGTTGCATTGTGGTACATATGCAAAATATTTTTTTTTCTGTCGGCGGAATTAAGACAGGGGAAACAATGTGGGTACATCGAGAAAATCTTTCCATCTTCACAGAGTCCACCACACTTCGCCCCCCCCCAATTAATCGGCATAACAAATCTGCCACTGGAGCCTGGAATCTAACAGTGGTCTTCAATTGCAGAAAATAAAGCGACAAACTGCCGAACTATGAGCCAGCATGCGCACTAGACGGTCCGAAACCAAGTGCTCTGGGCTACGGATCTGAGGTTCTGTCATCCATCTTGTTTCCTGTCGGCGAAATGAAGATGGCGGAATTAATGCGAACACCTCGACAAAAATCTTGTAATATATGCAGAGTTCCCTACACACTTCGCCCAGTGCGAATCCTCATCACAAATTTACCAGTGGGAGGCCTGGAATCGAATAGCAGACCTCAACTGGAGTAAAAACAGCGACTTAGAACAACATAATATCCTCCGAGGATCCTGTTGTGCTGTGGCGGCCGTCCAGCATCTCGTTTCTAGGCTTCATCCGGACAAATTTGTAATGATAATTCACATGGTGCCAAGTGTGTAATAAACTTTGTAAATATGAAAAGGTTTTCCTCGAGGTACTCGCACTCTTTACCTTGTCATCGTTCCGATGTTACTTCGTCCTATGCATTATCTCAACATGCTCACTTTCCGGGATAACTGGTACGACAGCCAACTCCTAATATTTTACGAATAAAAAATTATATAAGTAATTTAATATTATTAATAAAATGGTGGTTCAAAACTGTAATATGTAAACGCAAATACCATAGCTCAGTGTAAATATATTTGGCATTGCAGAATATTGCAAGTGAAGAATAATGAAGGATATGTCAATGACGCGAGACAGTCATTAAAAAAATGATATTAATTATGTGGACAGAGCCCTATAATAATACCATGTCTGTGCACTTAGAGTGTAAGGAGTTACTGAACATAATTTTTCACACCCTTGCCTCACCTGGAAAAATAACCGACTACCTCTCGCTATCTCAGCCAGCAGGTGGTGATGAATGTCAAATCGAAATACACATTCACTGTGAGACAGGTGGTATTCAAAGATATTAAAAAAACTACATCAATGTTAACCTTGGATGGAGTCAGATTTGTATGTGCTGATTTTTTGTTTTGTACTCGGTAAGAAATTTATATGGCGGTGTAAGAAAACATGCGGGAACTCCTGTGCTAGATGTGGAGGTGCCTGTGCAAAATGCAGGGGCATCTGAGGGAAACACAACAACTCATGAGGAAAGGGATAGGAAGACCGATGAAAACGCATGGGCTACACAAGGTAAGGGAAGGACAGGCTAAGAAAAGTAATTTAAGTCATAAGTTAAATGAAGGATGACTTGCGTAATGTGGCTTGAAAAGATAATTAAATGGTAGTGAATATGAGAGTTTATATGTATACCTTTTATTCCACTGGCGCGTGCCGCATCCCTCCCCCCTTGGCACGTTCATCGTGCTACACAACAGCAGCTATGACGTGCCCTCTACTGGGGACTAGTCGACCCGAAAGCGGTGGTCACCTCCGTCTTGACTCCTAACGATGGCGACGTGTGCGAGGGTGCGCCCTTCCTCCTCTACTCGCCAAGTAATGCCGGGGTCAAGTGACTGTCCCTCTTTCATACCCTCAAGATACATATTTTGAGGGCGTGACAGTTTGCGTCGAGACGTCTCCGGTAAGATACCGCCATGGAAATGAATGTAACGAGCGGTTCACAACAGTTACAGTGTTTCCAAAACTCCTCGTGTGCCCTATTCATTCCATGTTTAGGTCCCCGTGCTTGTGTTGAGCCTGAAGTGTGGGCGTGGCCTCGATCCGTAATATAAAGGGAGTGTAAAGTTGATGTGTATTCACGTTTATTTTCAACATCCACTAAACTGGCTTTGATTTTGACCAACTCAAGCATAGCTACCCACACCCCTCCTGGGGCGAGAAAGGACTCGTCAACTGCCACCCTATAACCTTAAAAAATGAGGGTGCAAGTGATTTTTAAATAAATTCATTTATGAGTCCAACATGTAAACCAGCCTATCCAATCATGCAACAGACCAGGAAAGACAGCTCCGATGCTAATTTAAATTATGTGTTTTTGTACCAATCCATTTTTAGCCTACTTTCCTAAGGTAAGAAAGGCTTATGAGATTACTTTCCTATATGTGTGTCTGAGTGTGTATAATCGATTCGCGGTTACTTCAAACTTATCTGAAGCACTGCTAAAGTTCTACTTTCAAGATATTCCTCTGCCTCGTGCAAACTTAGCTTAACTTTTTCTTGAAAATTACACCAAAGGATAACGCGCCGAATTCATGGGCACTCAGTTGTATTAATACAGGATAAGTATAAAAGAATACCCCAACTTTGAAGGTCTATAATATCAAAACCAAACAACTTACAACCTGGATTAACCAATCAAATGAACCGTGGAACCGTGAAGTTTGTTAACCATACATTCATAAATGTTCAATGTGACCACCACGAGCGGCCCGAACGACATCTACACGATAATCAAACTCGTTTCACACTCTTGTCAGCATGTCCGGAGGTACGGTTTGGATGGGTCCGTAATTCTCGTTTTGAGGTCGTCAATCTTAGCCGGCAATGGTGGAAGAAACACTTGATCATTTATGTACCCCTAAAGAAAAAAATCCCACGGGGTAAGATCCGGGCTTCTTGGGGGCCAGTGTTGAAGAGCCTGGTCACCAGCTGCTCCTCGACCAATCCAGCGTTGCGGCAACGTCTCGTTCAGGTATCCGCGAACAGCTAGGTGCCAATGGGGTGGCGCACCATAAAGAAAACATCAGACCGTCCCCTTCACATTGTCGTGTCGAATGCGAGCTCGCTACCCCCTCACCACCTCAAACCGAGATTTACGAACGCTATCCAAATCGTAACACCGGACATGCTGACAAGAGCGTGGAACGAGTTTGATTATCGAGTTTGATTATCGCGTAGATAATCGTTAGGGCTGCTCATGCTGTTCCCATTGAACATTTATGAATTTATGGTTAACAAACTTCGTGGTTCCGCATTTTATTTTATTGGTCAATAAAGTTTGTAGGTTGTTTAGTTTTGATATTATAGACCTTCAAAGTTGTGGTATTCTTTTATACTCAGCCTGTATTTTGCATGGGAACTACTTCGTACTAGGTGCAACCAGCACACGTGTTTTCTCACTGTTTTTATTCATATTTATTATAAATATATTTAATAAATTATAATTAAAATTTAATTTAACGAAAAAAATATACTTTTATGTTAACAGAGCTACAAAACGATTGCGATACATGGCGTATTAAGTAAATAACAACCCGTCATACATGAGGTGATATTTCAAAGGTTTGATTCAAAAAATGTGAAGAAAGCGTGAATAGACTATATGTGGGTGTACTCATAAGTTTGTCTGTGCGTGTGTGTCCCCTCCCACCTCCCTTCTTATCACTTTTAAAATTTTTGAATGCTTCAACATAATTTTACCAAACTTTGTACACATATAATACTTAGTAAGGAAACCCATATTTTATTAATTTCTACCACGTCGGGCACTTACTTTCAAAATTACAGCCATTTTAAAATTTTGTGACATATGTCATATCTCGGGAACTATTCCACTGATTGAAAGCAAATTTTGTATGTTGGCAGACCTTTGTGTTAGAATTAGGTTTTGGTATGTATATTGTTGTTGGTCTGACATGTAAGATAGCACCAAATGAAAAAATTGAAATTTTACATCATATCTCAAAATTATTTAACCAATTCTCACCCAATTAGGCATGTAATTAATACTTTGGTAAGCCATGTAAACGCAAGAGAATGAATTTGATAAATAACGTATTTTCAAAATGGTGGCCATGCAAACGTTTTAAGTTTATTTAGTATATCTGCCATACCATTGAACCAATTTAGACCAAATTTTGTGTACTGAAAGTATATATTTCAAACATAATATATACCAACAAATAACTTTTTTTGTTGGCCATTTGGGACAATAGCGCCGTGCGAATAAATAAAGTTATTATGTCATAACTAGGTAAACAACTAACCGATTCCAACAAAATTTGACAAGCAAGTAGTACTGATGCAGGTGATGTTTAGTGATTTGTTTTAAGAATTCCAGACACTCATTTTCAAAATGATAACCATATACCATTTTAACTCAGAATGCTATATCGTCGAAACCATGAAATAAATTCCAACATAATTTTGTATGCTGGCAGTAGACATTACAACTATCAACTGTATTTATATGGATCATATTTTGTCCACCATTTTGTAAGAGAGTGCCATGCAAATGAAATTAAGTTTATTTCATATATTGGAAAATAATTGTCCAATTCCTATAAAATTTAGCAAGTAAGTAGTACTGAGGCAGATTATATCAACTAGTATGTTTTAGCATACCAGTCACTTACTTTCAAAATGGTGGCCACATAGCCAATTTTAGCATAGAATGCTATATCTTCTAAACCATGCAATCATTTTAAACTTAACTCTGTTTTTTTACTATATATATATATATATATATATATATATATATATATATATCAAAACTATCAACGGTATATACACAGAGCATCTTTTGTCTGCTATTTTTTATGATAGCGTCTTGCGAGTAAATAAAGTTTTTGGTTATATCACAGGAAACAATTGACAGTTTCCTTCCAAATTTGCAAACGAATATCACTGCAGTAGGTGGTGTAAACTGGTATGTTTAATGCAGGTTAGGCACTTATTTTCCAAAGAGTGGATACATAAATATTTTAGCTCAGTATGTTTTTAACAAAAAAATTCCAATTAAATTTTGTATGCTGGCAGTACCTATTACAACCATAATATTTGTCTACGCAGAGCCTCATTTCTCTGCCATTTTTTAAGATAGCTCCTCAAATGAAAATAAAGTTTTTATCTCTTATCTCGAGAAAGTCAACACAGCGTTACAAAATTAGGTGAAAATATTGTACTGCCGTAGGCCACATTACTATATGTATTTTTTTTAAGTATGACCCATTTATTTTCAGAATGTTAGTAAAATAAATTTCATTTAATTTGGTGTGCCGTATCTACGAAACTGTGTAATCTACTTTAACTTAACTTTGTATATCGGCAGTGTACGATATTCGAATGTGCTACTATATTACACTTGTGCCCTCCATTAATGAAGAGCGACACATGAAAAATATGGAGTTTTTATGCCATCTCTCGAGGACCTTTTAACTGATTCCCACCAAAAGTTGCACTGAAACTTTCCAACTAATTTTTACGAAATTTAGAACACTATAAATGCTACAGGATACCATGTAAACTTTCATGGTTTTAATGGGCCAGACAAGGATGGTCAAAATGGTAGATTCATTAATAATTTAGTTACAGTTGCCACATATTAAACAATTTAACCAAATTCAACCAAAATTTGTATGAAGACTGTTTACATTATAAGCATCGTCTCTTTTTTGGGCATTTTTGTACGACAGCGTCAAATAAGAAAATTAATTTTTTTGCCATATCTCAGGGACCAAACAAACTATTTCCACCCTATTCTTCACACAAATAGCACTATGGTAGGTCATGGAAGTGGCTCACTCACTTATTTTTAAAATGACGGCTTTGCAAATATTTGAAGTTAGTAAACCTTATCATTCAAAACATTTGACTGATTAAATCTGAAATTGATGCTCCGAATCCGACCTCGATAAAGCAGTGGATTGCACGCTAGAATTTTGTATGTGGTGTTCTATGTTCAAGTCCTGGGTAAGGTACGTGTGTATTTGTAATTGTCTCACTACTGTTGCATAAGTTTCTACTTTCATTTATAATGTTATTGCTTTCAAAGAGAAGTCAAGCACTACATACCAACTCAGCTGTTAAGAACTTATTTAAAAATTAGTTGTACCCATGTTGAGGAAAGAAGGCTCATTAGTTTATCAATGACTTCTTGTTTTTTCGTGTAACTTTTGTATGGATATTAATTATTGAGGGTCATTGTGTCTCTCAGTGCAATGTAATTGTTTGTGTATAAACTCTTTTCTTTTGCAAAAGTGCCCTTGTATTTTCATATGAAACTGGCATGTTTTTGAATTGGGGTCCTGGCAGACACTGCCATGATTTTTCAGTTGGTTCGGAGTGCTTACAGAGAGTGTCGCGTGTCGCGCGCGCCTCCGCCGGGAACTTCAACTTCTTTGTATCTATCATTAGTGTATCAATTATCATAATGTTGGCTGGAGCTTAATTCTTTCTTTCCGTTTAGCCCGGAGGTAGTGCCAATCTCAACACCTGCAGCTCAAACGCGCGCCGGGGGCGTAAATAAATGTAATATTTCATCGGCTACGTGCCTTTTATTTTCTGTGTAGGCTGCTAGCACGCCATAGCCGCTAGGACAATATAAGTGGCTCCTCGGAGGAAATATAGTAAGTTAATTCAGTGCAATTTAAATTATGTGTGTTTTTATTTCACTTTCGGCTGCCTCATGACTGAGTAAGTATGGGTGCTCTACCAACTGCATCACCATGACCTTCCAAAAACGTAACAAACTATTGTGTTTTTGGCATTTGAGATGGCCATCTAACAATTTCACGTGATACTTACAGGCATATGGCAAGGCCAACACTCTCGTTAGATAGGCTTAACAGGATTGTTGCATCATTACGACACAACCTTGACGTGAGGTGATCTCAGAAGAGCCATGCGAGCGAACGGTCCACACCCTGGATGAGTCTCTCGTGCTATGGCGTCCTTCATATTTCTACAGTCATTTCAAAACCTGGTACCGTAAGTCAAACTTTCCTCCTTCTCGCTCCAGAGACCACAACATCCAATCATCATAAAAGTAGTTGCACAATAATAAAACATAAGGGGCCTTTGTTAATTTTATTATTTAAATGTTCATGCATGTGTCTGCACATACAATCTATAATGGGTGTGGGAGGGAGAGGTGTTACATAATTACATAGCAATTTAAGAGACTATCTGTTCATCATAGGGGTGTGGACGAGAGGAGATCGCTGCTCTTGGGGTCAAAAACTGCAAATATTTAGACTATCACAGAGTGAAGTAAAAATCTGTCGACACGGTGACTTTGACGTTGACTACAGTGGCTTTTACATCATCGCTCTTGGTGCAAACATTGGCGGTCTCTGCTACTCTAGCGCCAGCATCAAATAAACAATGTTGTTATTGTGCTAAACAATTTACGAGAATATAAAATGGCGCCAGTTAGGTTCAGTTTACAAAGAGGAACCTTGCGAAGTCCCGATAAGACTTGCAAAAGGGGTACCAACCCTAACTTGTTAGTCAACGACTAAGTTGGGCACTGACCAAACGCCAGAGATACAGCCACCATGTTTTTACTGACTCTAAAGGTTCGCTGCCAAAGTCAGGTATTCGCTGTTGCCACTGCAGTAAAGCATTTCCTACCTCACGTAGGGCAGCACGAAGGTGTGAAATATATGAGTACTGCAAGAACCCCGTCCCAGTGTTTATCAAATGTGTTAAGTGTGCGCTGCTGTTCACTTGAAACGAAAGCTTCGATAGTCACGCCAAGACTGGCATATATGAGGAACGAACATCTGCCGACCAGAAAGAAATGGTGAGAAAGTTACCACAGACAAGTGAATAAGGTATTACATCATCGCCGAGTACAGAGATCAAAACATTTACAGTGTTTACGCTGGCAATGGTGACGGTAATGTACTCTCTCTAGTTTTGCTTCAAGTAACAATTCATACAATTATCTACTGCGGTAAACTTTTTACATTAAGATACCTTGCTCGAATTCATGAAAAGCATTTCTTTAAGAAGAAATCTGCTCTTACGATGTACTCATGTGAAAAGGGTGGCAAGCAGATGTCGCTAAGATTTAACTTAGAAATAGCAATAAATATCACTTTTCTACCTACTGTGTATCCGGGTCGTGATACTGGTTCAAATGAAAAAGAGAGCGACTGATGACAAGTGTAGTTTTTCTTAAGCGACGTGTGCCTGAAATAGGAGAACAAATTCTAATATGGAGGGAATTAGTCAAGATGTAATATGTACAGTGCCATAGTTAAAAAAATCATATATATTGAATAGCGTAATTTATGCTTGTGGTGTGAGTCATGAATTAAAGATACTCCTAACAAATTTTCTGATTATATAATATTAATTAACATTAATTAAAATTATAAATAATATGTTTGTTCTACGAATTAAATTTAAGTCTGTTTAACTGTCCTTATTGTTTTCTTATTTAAATAAAGTTTCCTTACATATGGATATAAAAGAAAGCTCTGTAAGATAATTACAAAGAGGTGGTTGTATATTTTATGTGCTAACAAAGCAAGATATAAATTTTTTTATAAATTCATAAATTAAGCTGACAATAATGCAGCAGAAATTAGCAGAGCTCTTCGTAATACCGATATGTGAGTGCATCCCTGATATAATCATCTGACAGAAATGAATTGCCACAGCAAACAAATAAATTATAGTAGACTGTAAAATTAAGTTTCAAAGTGGACAGTAAACGATTGGGTTAGCATCAGGGAAGACCGGAGTACGAATACCGGCCCAACCATCCAGATTACGGTTTTTCGCGTGGTTTCCCAAAGTCACACCAGGTAAATGCGTGGATTGATCCTAACTACAGGTCATGGTCGATTACTTTCACGTTCGTTCTTCTCTGGACATCTTGACTTGTTTTTAACGACATAACTGACGACGAAACATTGGGGCCGCGGTGGTGTAGTGGTTCGGCAACTCGTCTCTTACCTAGGGGAATTGGGTTTGGTTCCCGGCGGGGTCGCTTTCGGATTTTAGCATGTGAGAATCTTGTTGGACGATGCCGCTGGTCGGCGGGCTTTCTCGGGGATCTCCATTTTCCCGCACCTTCTCCAGCTTTGCTCCATGCTTACCTCGCTGCACTCCCATTGGCTCTCGAGACTTCTATGTTGAGAACCACCAAAATTTCCTCACTCTTCACTCACTCGATGGAACATTAAGCCCGTTCTACTTACCTATATAATTGTTTCGCTTCTACGAACATGTGATGAAAAAACAATTACACTATAATATTATTATTTCACTTGAGAATCGCATAGCTATGGAAGGTGGATGGAGCTCATATTTTGCCTGGGGCTCTGGATAACTAATGAGACGATCTCTAATATGTGAATAAGTCAAGTTATTTGAAATTCTGGCAGGGATATGCTTTGACCAATATGATATTTTTTATCTTGTACTGTGACTGGTTTGGACATGAAATTTCTACCGTTTGGAAATACATTCTAAAAAATATTACAAGTATGTTTAATAAATGCTACATACCAATAACAAACCTGAGGTAATCATAGGTAGTGTCATGGAGGAAAATATAATGTATTGTTTTTTTTAGAGATTAACTAGTTGGACCTATATGAAAATAGTGTTCCACTTCTCACCACTAGAAATTAGCGAATAAAATTCCTTACGTTTGGTGTGATANAATGCTACATACCAATAACAAACCTGAGGTAATCATAGGTAGTGTCATGGAGGAAAATATAATGTATTGTTTTTTTTTAGAGATTAACTAGTTGGACCTATATGAAAATAGTGTTCCACTTCTCACCACTAGAAATTAGCGAATAAAATTCCTTACGTTTGGTGTGATACAGACATATTTAATTATTTGTACCTAAAAAATGTGATAACCCTATGTAGCGGATTTGTCTGGGGAACAGAAGAAATGCATTGCAATTACTAATATTTTATACAAATATAAAACATATATCCACTGCAAGTTTAAACAGTTAAACTAAAGTTAATTGAAATATGAAATCAGTATCTTAAAATTTTTCATGAATACTTATTGAATATTTATAATTGCTTAGTATATCTTTATATTTTTATAAGTATATCAATTTTTTTAAATAAATATTTTAAAAATTAAATACGTAGTTATAAAATGCTACCTTTTTCAAATTTACAAAATCCCCCCTTATACAACACATAATAAAATACATTAAATTTAAACGGTTGAACCAGCACACGACCTGATAGCTCAGTTGGCTAGGGCATCCACCATGCTGGCGACCCAAGGTTCAGCATTTTGATCCCGCCATACTCCAGACGATTTTTCGAGTCGTAGTACCATAAAATATACACATTAGGGCGAAGCACTAATAACACATCACGAGACAACCTTGCGAACGAGGAAGCAGCACCAACAGGCGACGAAAGACCCAACATGGTGAACACCATTGCAATGCTCTAGCGGTAATAATAATTAACATGGCCGACACCAGCGTCCCTAGTAGGCGACGAGGGAAAGACAACAGACGACATGCAAGATGTAGACGATGGTGGTGCACACTTACAGTAATAAACGAAAATAGTGACAGAGTACCCAGAGAGAACAGGCAACATGGAGGAAAGAAGAATGAGAGAGAGAGAGAGAGAGAGAAGAAGCAATACGAGAGAGGATAAGTAATGATAAAGCATTAATTGACAATATGGAATAACGCCATGAAGGCATGACAGAACACGATGAAACATTATGGAACGACAGAGCATAAACTGGAAAATTCTAGAAATAATATGGTGGATGGAAGCGCAATGGCCGGAAAATGTCAAGTTCATGGACACGAGATGGTGGAATTCAATTTGGCGTCCGATCCGCAGGCCCCAACCCATGCGCTCGGAGGCCATATTTATATATACTTATTATTCTAGTGTAACTAAACATAATATACCAACAAAGAAATACATGACGTTTTGCAAGGTAGGGAAAAGATGGGAAATTACGGGGAAATTTAGAAAAAGTTCATAGTAGATGTTGCAGGACACCACGAAATTTTGAGTACATTTATGGATTATGCATAAAATGATTAAAATGATGCATAAACTAATTTGTGTAACTAGTTTAAGGTAGGTTAACAGGTTCCGTTAGAAAAAAATAAATTATGTTAGGTAAGATTAGGTTAGGTTATGTCAGCTGAAGTTCGTTTGTAAAATAATTCTGGATTACAAATTGTGCTGCAATAGGAGNCCGTTAGAAAAAAATAAATTATGTTAGGTAAGATTAGGTTAGGTTATGTCAGCTGAAGTTCGTTTGTAAAATAATTCTGTATTACAAATTGTGCTGCAATAGGAGGTGACGTAACAACCTGCACATGCCGACTGCACAGTTGTGCAAGTTCACACAAGGATGTAGGGCGGTCAATATTGTAACACTCAACTCATTTAGGGCCTATCTTATCAACCACAGTTTGCATATCTGCCGGGCATTGTACTAAAATCCACCAAATATTGTGTGTTTTGTTGAGAACCATTATTCTGAGAGAGTTGAATAAAGGCAAACTTTTTTGTTAATTTGAACACGTTTGTTAATCATCTGTAGAAAAATATTTATTAACTCCAAAGTTTATGCTGTTTTAAACAACAAAAAAGAGGACAACCCCTATGTTGCTAATAACAAATTATCACATTACGACTCAAATAAGCAATGGTTTATTACCTTTGTTCAGCAAAATATTATACCCCAATTCGTTGCCTAATCTGACATATTTCCTGAAATGTATTAATAAAATCATTTTCATACCATGTGCCTTCAGGGCNATTTATTAACTCCAAAGTTTATGCTGTTTTAAACAACAAAAAAGAGGACAACCCCTATGTTGCTAATAACAAATTAACACATTACGACTCAAATAAGCAATGGTTTATTACCTTTGTTCAGCAAAATATTATACCGCAATTCGTTGCCTAATCTGACATATTTCCTGAAATGTATTAATAAAATCATTTTCATACCATGTGCCTTCAGGGCNGCAATTCGTTGCCTAATCTGACATATTTCCTGAAATGTATTAATAAAATCATTTTCATACCATGTGCCTTCAGGGCGTGTACCTTTCTCAACCAACGCTGTAAGCCATAGGTCTCATTACGTTTTCCGTTTCATTTTACATAAGGAATCACCTTCCAAAATTTGTAACATTTTGTTAGGATATGGTAGAACACACACACATTGGACATGTGTACAAATGTATGGTATGGCGCGTACAGAATCATATATGGCTATCACACATGCGACGAGATCTTCCTCACTAGCCACAGACGTCTCGTAGACCAAAGAGTTGGCATGACTCCATAAAAAAAATAAATCCAGCGAAGTCAGGTCTGGAGATCGGGAATGCCAATGGATGTCCTTATATCTGCGAATCCAACGGCCTAGAAATGTGACGTAAAGATGGCGGCGTATGGCAGCATAAGAAAATGTGGAGATGCCCCATCATGCTGAAACCACATGGTGTGACGAATGGCAAGAGGTACTTCATCTACCAAATTCGGTAATACATTCTGCAGGAACTTCAGGTAGTGGGGTCTATTGAGGTGTTCGGTTAGCAAATAAGGCCCCAACAAGTGACTGTTGACAATGCCGACCCACATTTTAATACTATAGCGCACTTGGTTGTCCATGGTGTGTGTGTGGTGAGGATTAGCGTGCGCCGAGACGTGTCTGTTCCTCCTGTTGAAGATTCCATCCCTTGTGAAATGGGCCTCATCTATGAAGAGCTCAGCTGATCTGAAGTTTGGGCGCACATTGTTTACTTGGAGGAACCATTCGCAGGATGTAAAATGAGGCACATAATCCCGTTCACTAAGAACATGGACCTTCATTGCGTGGTAGGGGTGCTTTGGTTCTCGTGAAGAACTCGCAGGATCGTTGAATGGCTAACACCCACAGCACGACCCACATGTCAGTAAGCTAACATACTGTTCCTGCCGCACATGGCGCAGCATGTCCTCGTTAAATACGGCCGTTTGCCTTGTCCGTGGTGCTCCAGCATTCGGCCTCTTCACTATCGTTGAGTTTTCATCCTACAATCTCTGATGGAGCCATGCAAATGTCGCACTGGAAGGTTGAAGTAGCGCTGGGTAGTGCAGCCAGTACAGTTCCACTGTTTGCCTTGTATTCGTGTTAGTTTCTCCATAGACGAGGTGCATGTCGGCTAGCTATGCTCGAGTAAAACTTTCCATGCTTTCACAACCAACTGCAGGCACATACTGACTTGTTAGCAGCCAAGGCCACCTCCAACAAGCACCGATTACATCCCCGCCTGTTTCCTGAGTGGCAGTTACTCGAAAACGGTTTACTTGAGCGTGTTAGGACAAAATGATTTTTTGTCTGCATTGTGCCATGGTCGGTCATAATGTGCATTGACATTTTTAACGTCTAGTGTTCCAAAGTTCTCTGTGAAAATAGGGTGACTACCTCTACTTACGCAATGAAGGTGGCGATTATTCANACGTCTAGTGTTCCAAAGTTCTCTGTGAAAATAGGGTGACTACCTCTACTTACGCAATGAAGGTGGCGATTATTCAAACGAAATTTACACAGATTTACGATTTCCGAATCGAGAAACACCATTGCGATTTTGGTTGCTGTAGCTCAAGTACTTCCTGCAATATTTATATGTATGCATTAAAAAATTAGATTATTAACATTGCGTACCTCTCTTAGAATTTACCACATGAAGATGGTGTCAATGTATACCCCACCTTATTTTCCACAAGGAATCACCTTCTGGAGTTTGGCACATGAATTCTGGTCCACTTTGCATATATTTTATGTTTTATGATGTATATAAGCAATTTCGAATTATTGTTGGTTATAAAAAATACACATCCAATAAAGTTATATTACTCCAAATACTGTACCTTTCGCTTAAACATTTAACACTCTATTTTGTTGTGTCACGAGCATTTTCAGAAAAAATTTTGTGAACTCGTTAATAGTGTAGAATAATATAATTTGTTTCAGGCATTTGACTGGGTTCAGTGGCGAAGAGAGCACTTCAGTTTTTGATGATGATACATGCACACAGTCGCATCAAATGGGGCAACAAGCTCAAGCTGTGGGAGAAGATTCCGACGATTACACCAACGAAGAAACAGACTGTAAGGAAGACTTTCCAGATGTGTCTCATAGTCACAATGCACAATATAGCGGACACAGACAAATAATGCTACAGAAACTTGGCTTCTAGTTTGTGTAACGATCGTTATGCTAATGGACGTTGATGCAGCAATAAACTTTATTAATTCTTTGTTGCTCTTATAATTTCCTCTACATATTCTATTGACGCCGCAGCATGACATCACATGGTGATAGATAACTGGTGGCGTTTTTAGCACTGTATATTTAACTTTTTCACCCGTCAGAAGATTGCAACTGTTATTAACAAAAAGGTTTTATGAATCATATACATGTAATTAAAAAATGTTTTTTTTATCCTAGTGTAACTCATTATATATACAAATAAAACAATGCTGTCAATTGTAAAATAATAAACTTTTTACATAAACCCTAAATGTGATAGATTGGTTTCATGTGTTTATATAAATCAATTATATTGTTTTAAGTAAGCATATCATCAAAATGTAAATTCTTAACCTTTTTTTCGCAGTTCTGGAAAAGGGATATATAATCACACACGAACAGAATGTGTGGCTATTAGTACCGATTAACTTTGATTTCGAATGTAGTCTTCAATCATGTCAACTTTTATGGGCGAAGAGCATATTTTAAAAAGGACAATATGTTAGCGCATTAATTCTCAGAAACTATATTAGCATTTTATTTAATTTATTTGAAAAACAATGTAAACAAACATGAGTAACTACATACAAGAGATTTTGCCGATATTAGGCCTTATGACAACAGTTATGTACACTAAAATAAGACATAACATTGAGCAATATTACAGTATACCGATTTAACTGACTAGCCCATTTTCCTCTACAAGTGCTACAGTTGGCGTAGTGGTTAGAGTGCTGCATCCTGCCAAGGCGAACCGGGCTCGATTACCAGCGGGACCACACCCGGACTTTTGAACATGAGAATCGTGCCAGACAATGCCTCTGGGCGGGGCGGCGGGTATTCTCAGGGATCTCCCGTTTCCCCCGCCCCTGTGTTCCAGCGCTGCTCCATATCCACCTCGCTTCACCCTCATCGGCTCTCAAGACCTCGTTGTTAAGAGCAGCCCAACTCTCTCCACTCCACTGTTTCCCTCTAAAGACATAAATAATTTATTCTGATCAGGTATTCAAACACTTAGATTATATAATTGTATGTTCAAAAAATGTTTAAGAAAAGTAATTCTTTGCCAGACTCGATAGTAATAGATATAATTTCTCCTCATATATGAGATAAGCCCAAATCTCTTCACATCACTTTAACAATAAATTCTTGATCAGTACCATTAAAAATTAACTACAATTGATGATATTAAAAAGTATATTTAGCATAAGTTAGAGGTAATTATGGAAAATAATATTCAGTTCATTTACATAAATGGTACCAAATATGACATACAACACTACATGAAAAACACCCCCACTTTGAAAATAAGAGACTACTTAATAAAATTTATAGTCAAGTTTTCCTAGTGGTGGTCACTGAATGAAAATCTATTGTGGTACAGCATTTGAAGTATCGTTTTCAGCTGTTGTAACTGGACCTCGAAATCGCACAATTCAGCACTGGGTCGAAGATGACATCTGAGCTGATCCCACACTGGTTCTATCGGGGATAGATCGAGATACGTTACTGGCAACGAGAGTACCTCAACATGACGCTACCTTAGGAGGGGTAACACATGAGGGTGCTGGATGTAAGTGATACACCACTGTGCACGAAACAAAAAAGTTACATTTTAAGGAACCGATCCCTTTATGAAAGACTTCAAATCTTCAAGTTCATAAGTACTAACTGGAATAACAAACTAATGTTTTTCGTCGCCGATTTTCAATTTTAAAGTTTGATTGTCTGAATCAATATTAGTAATTATTGTATGTAACCAATTCAACTAAAATTATTTGCATTCACCACCTAATTTCAAGCCAGGAAAATAAACTGACCTCAGTTGAGAAGAATTTCCACTTAGAATAACTGAGATTGACATTTTTACAATACTAACATTCTTTAAAGGAATTATTAAGTTTTTATACTCAACATATAACACGTAAACATAAATGTCCACAGTTATACGTATTTGTTATTGATGTGTGTGTTCTGTATATATTTACGAATTTCTAATGGAGGTCGTACATCGCCGTAACTGTCAAAGTAAGTGGAATGATACCTATTATTTCTTATTGCAATCCAGTGAGTCACTGAATTTGTAACGATCATACATTCCTGAAAATGTGGGTTTACTGGTAAATCATCTCTCATGTAAACACCTCGAAAATAGGGAATTTTAAGATGTTTGGCATACACACGAATGTCTGTCTGTAAGAGCGCGTGGTGAAAGTGACTTCAGTATTTTCGTTGTCTTTTGGACGTTTTTTTTTTTTTTTTTTTTNAACCTAGCCTGGTTTTGTAGGGGGGCAGGTTCATTCCCTGTTCACTTCAGTTATTCTTATGTTTTGAAAAGGTTCGGCTAATGGCTAATGCTCCCCCAAATAGTGAACCAAGAGTGATTAATGCGGGAAATAATAGACTTGGCAATATACCTAATTTTTTCATACCTCCCTGTTTCTGACCACACGCATTCCTTCTTTTACGAGATTTCATAATGCAGTACCTCCATACCTGTTTAATGCTCATACGCATTATTTTTTCAACAACGCACACACCGATTTTTTCACCAAGTTTTGTATTGGGGTTATTTGTAATATTTTCTTCTTTTTCAGCTAAAAATGTATATGCAACGTGTCGTTTACTGATATCGCTTGTTTTAGCGTATGTTATATCGTGTTGTTTGCAAACGTTATCTAACGAATTTATTTTCTGGTCGTTACGTAATTAACATTTACCAAGACAGGTACCTGGTCCACAGCAATTATAGTTAGGTAAATGTAGTTCAGAAGGTAGATGATTAAAAATTGAGTTTAAAACTCAGCTACCTTTCTTAATGCGTCTACTACGAGTCATTATTTAAGCCTGTGTACATCCCTACATATATATATTAAATAGTATCTAATTATATATTTAATAATCTTAAAATATATCTTAAATAATGAGTCGTAGTAAATATATATATATACACTACGAGTCATTATTTAAGACTGTGTACATCCCTATATAGAAACTTAAATACTTGGTGTGGTTTTAGCATCAAATATAATATGTATTATATCTGGCCCTTCTTCTTGTGGTAAAACCTGTGTAACAATTATGCTTTTAGATTATCCAAATGGACTTATATTTGAAAATGTATATTTATTTTCAAATACATTGAAACAGGAAAAATACAAACATTTAAACAATATTATATCCGAAGTTGACAGAATGAATTATTTCCCATACTCTTACAAAATTGATATTTTTCCTCCACAAAATTATTTACAGAATTCGATTTTCATATTTGATGAATTATGGAGTGAACCTCAGGGTGAAATATAAAAGTATTTTAGTTTTTGTAGACATTCTAATGTGGACTGCTTATATCTCTCACAGAGATATGCTATAATTCCAAAACATAATTGACGTGATAACGCAAACATGTTAATAATTTAAAAGCTAGATAATTTAAATTTACAGCATATAGGCCTTATATTACGACCTCATTAACAGTAATATAATATTTGCTAAGTTTAAGAAAATATGTTTTTAATGTTGGCGAGAGAAATATGGTTTCATTTTGATAATAAAATAGCTTCAGATGTATAAAGGACGCAACATATATGGTTTCGACAGTTTCATCATTCCTGACGAACAATGGGTATCTCCAAATTAGGTCATACTGGTTTTAAACTGTCACATAATAATGATTGTTTGACCAGAACTCGCAAGGGAAATCGTGACTTGAACAGACATATATTCCGTAATCTCGGAGATCCTGTAAAAGATGTCGATGAGGTACATAAACGATTTGTTGAAAATTTAAACACGATGACTCTAGAAGTGGTGCAGAGACAGACCTCATATGTATGAGAAAGAATAATTTACGTATCCAATGACGTGGATACTCTTCATAAAAATACAACAATAATCTCTAACATTAAATTAAATATTTTGGAGGCTATGGAAAATATAGAGAGTATAGTAGGTACACATTTAGATAAATTAACGAATGACATTAGCGTAATGATTAATACTATGATTAAATCACAAATTACGGACAAACTGGAAGTATTGGACCACTTTCAAAGTGATGAAATTACTAACAAAACTACCACTTTAGTTACTAAAACTGAGTTACAAGCACGTTGTGACGATGTAAATTCTAAATTGATTACGTATTGTTCTTAATGATATTAGAACGCGAATTGCAACAAAAATAAATGGTGTCCTAAATAAAGTTTATAAATTATAAAAAAATCTGAGTGGAAGTATTGTCGCGGTTAGAAAACAAACTATACTAACTTTTTTTTCTGTAAGCTATAGCTATAGATATGTGATTCATACGTGAAACATTACACAATGTCTGAATCTAGTTCTGAATTACATAATGTTATTACAGCAGTGAAGACAAAGAATTTACTTGCAAAACGTGCTAGAATGGAAAGAGATTTTTTAAATGAAGAAATATTTAAAACAGTTACATCAAGATAAATAAGTATACATACAGATATTAGTAGACCAAGAAGAGCAAGTGAGATTAAAACGGAAAATAAATTTAAAAACAAACGAATGAAAAAAGAAATAAAAAAAAACCTGGTAGACTTTCTGCTTTAACGCGTAAATATCTAGCATTAATTCGTAATTCTGCATTACGCGATACAACTCACCGTGTTTACCGCCACGGGAATGTTTGGTTCAAAGGAGATTCAGTCATTACATTATTACCAGAAGATAAAATGCAAATACATGATAATATGACGGACACAAACGAATGTATATTGAATAATTATTTGAAACGAAACCAAATGGGTACTTAGACTTTGATTTGGAAAAATATCAAAGATTGGTTAAAATAACAAATGCTCATTTTCGCAATAATGATTCATCGTTGGAAAATATTAAGGACTTGAATCACCCGAAGTTGAGAATATTAGGCGGTATCACTGGCAGTGGACTATTTAAGCAAAAGATAGGTGGTAAAATTTGGAATACTTATAGAGATAATCCCAATGAGTTTGTAAATCGATTGAGATTGCTCATGGTTTCCAATCAATCTGGTAACAATTCACACACAAACGAAATAATATCGATTATGGAAGGATTAATGGAAGCTGGATATATTTATTTAAAAACCAAATTTATTAAACTTGCCAATGCACCCACTCGTATTATTTTTCCTAGAACAATTTTTTTTATGTCGACAGCACATTTTTTCTTGTAGGTTGGCGTGTTCGTGTTGTTGAAAGCCGTTTGTAGCAGGTGATAATTGCAGGTGATAATTTTTCTTAAGGGTAGCAGGGGAGTTGACTTTTGAAATTAGCATTAGTAAAGAAATATAATCTCTGACTTTCTTTTGTGAGGCGAGAGTTTCTCTCTCTCTCTCTCTCTCTCTCTCTCTCTCTCTCTCTCTACCCTAAGAGGAACACATTTTTCTTCCTTAACGTATTGCCACCCCCCTCCCTCCTTTTGCAAACTTTCTGAAACGGAACCAGCCATAGCCATATGCAAGACAGGCATATTTCCACGAGCATATATAAGGGTGGAAAGCCAGTGTTAAGAT
This sequence comes from Clitarchus hookeri, assembly GCA_002778355.1. NCBI lineage: Eukaryota > Metazoa > Arthropoda > Insecta > Phasmatodea > Phasmatidae > Clitarchus > Clitarchus hookeri. The sequence goes on along the minus strand of NQII01000186.1, from coordinate 1,131,325 downwards.
CCCACACGTTTCTATTTCGCGGTGTGACGGTTCAAGATAACGATCAACACCTATATTTATCTATTGGATGTAATCATCAAATAGAAACTGTGCCGGGACCCACAACCCCAAAGCCTGCACGGGAGGAACAACCCCATGATTTATCTAGGGGTTGTGATTTAGATCATCTTAAGCTATATGTATGTAAAATTCTGACTGAGTACATACTCACATGCACCCGACATAAATATTTAAGCAATAATCATTGTTTAGTCATGTTGTAGCGTCTCCAGCTCGAGACCTGAAACCATAAAAATATAAATTTTCCATCGAACTTAGAAAAAAATTTGCTGTGTTTACCCAGTTATAGGAGAATCTTTCGGGAATATACAATGAACGTGAAACGCGAGTTTTAGAAGAATAATTCTGGAGTCCGAATGAAATAAGAGGGTTGGAATTTTAGTAATGGCACGAGTTTCGGAACATTTTTAACTAACTATGTACATTATTTTATGTATGTTTACGTACTTATACGCACATAAATATACATTTAAGCACTATCCATCTGCTAGGAATGGCGTGGGGCCATCAGTTCGAACCCTGAAAATACAAAAAAAAAATTATTTATTGTATTTAGAAAAAAAATCAGATATTTTCCAACTGTGATGGGAGAATGTTTCATGAATATGTAATGAATTTGAAACGTAAGTTTAAGAATAATTATTCTGGAGTCGGAATGAAATAAGATGTTTGCAATTTTTTTTAATGCTCGAGTTTTAGAAGCATATATGCGAGGTTCGTGCGTGAATTTCTGTCTGATAACGTACGCTTGTTTTACTTGTTAAAGCCACATACGTCGGTTATACACGGCGTAGGGCCCTCAGTTCAAGACACGAAACTATTAAAAAATAATAATTTTCTCTCCGACTTAGAAAAAAATATCTGTTCCTCTCACTCTGTGATATAACGAATGTGTAATAAAGGCGAAACGGAAGTTTCAGATATAGGAGTCAGAATGATATAAGAACTCTGCAATTCGATTAATGACACGAGTTTTCGAAGCGATTTAGCAATTTTCGTAAATTAATGTTTCACTCTTTAGTATTCATGCACAACTGGTACAACAATGTTAAGCAATATACCTCGGGTAGGCATGACGAAGCCCAAGACCATTAAAATATATTTGTTCTCTCTTGGTCTTAAAACATATCGGACTGCGTATCCCGAGTGTCGGGAGAATAATATTGAATGTGTTTAAGTATAAATAGAAAACCATAAAATACACAATGAAAACCTTGAAAGAAAAATGAGAATCGATAGTTTCGCGTGATAATTGAAACAGATCCAATGTGAGAATTAAAAATATGTCTTTAACTTGAGGTCGGACTTTGGAAGAGGGATCGTCAAAATCTACTATAATGTAAATAATAACTCTCAGACTGGGTATGAATTATATCTTGCAAGGTAGACAAGATCGTCCGACACATCTGCGCTCTCTGACTGATAATAATATCAACATAAAATAAATTCTAGTGACAATCGTAGTTTGAATAATGACGAGTGTTTAAGAATTTTTGTTTTGAAGATATATACTCGTGGCTTTCAGAATTTGCACATGCTATATGCACATGCTATATAAAATAAATTTAATTCAGGGTGGTTTTGATTACTGTGTATTTTCTGGGATCCTGTGCTTGTGCGAACAGAAAATGCGGGTTTTGTTAGTGTGTGAACATGGAACACGGGTTTTCTCGGTATGCTCCCATGCTTATAAATTTAAAAAAATGTGTTGGCTTTCTCTTTGTTTCATTTTCGCTAACTTACGTGTTTTCTTGCTGAACTCGACATAGTTAAACATCCTGTTGACTGTCAGTCCTCTTTATGAGTGATAAGCTGCCTGATATTTTTACAGCAAATTCCTATATTCGTGATCTCATCTGTCAGAAGAAAATTGATGAGGGGTGCCCGGTTTTTCTCAGCGCTATATCAAGAACGCTGTATTTTTCCCGTTATTTTAACATCCTATTTATCCAGACCCGAGTTAGTTCACTGAGCGGAGGGTTGCAAACAGCTGGATGTTTGCTGTGTTTTCTTTAATAGTAGTGAATGATGTATGAATTTTAAATTTCTGTATTCCATACGCAAGAACGTGTTTCAGCAGAGGGTGTAAGGAGGCCAAAGTGTTGTTACCTGATGAAGGGGTGTGACTGAACATAATCCCTACAAAGATATGTAAGGCAGGAACACTTATTTTGGAATTAGAAAAATTCTGACGGTTTTTCCGAGAGATGGGAAAATGTTTATATAGAGATGCGAAGTTAACGTCGATTTGGAAGCATTCTATCGCTATACAATGAAGATTAATTGTGAATACGAATGCCTCTTCTTGACCTCGACGATCATGGAGCCACGACTTCATCATCGCTACCTGATTGTCGTCAGTGCTGATTCTGCAATAGAGTTTCCACCTTCGACCAAACTACTCGGCGACATGAGAGAACCACCTGCACGAAGAGTCCTTTTCGCATGAGAAATCATTACGGCAGTGGCCACATGTAGTTTATGCAAGACGCCACACTGAAGAATCACATCAAGAACTGCAAGGATTCGACTTTTGAAAGCCAGAAAGTGTTGCCGCCAATACATCTTGCTGCATCGATGGGTACTGATACAACAAGCGATTTCGATGACACAGTTAATGTCAAATACGTAATGAGTGCAGCAGAGTCGGTTTGAGCAGAACGACTTTCGCATGAAAACAAAAGACTTCAAAACTATCAGTCATCATCTCTAAACACTGATGACCAAACAACTCATGCTACAAAGAAAAAAAATGCAATATATACTACAAAGCAGGTGATGTTGACCATGCATATAGCTTTGATTTAAATGAACATGAAGATAGTGAGGGAGCTAAAGGCAATGGGGCTTTTTCGATGCTTTGACACACCTCTCCACCACATTTGCTGCAACAAGCGACATGAAGAACGCGGAAGACACTGAGAACACGGGATACACCCTTATTGAACGAACTTGTTGATAGACTCAGACATTTGACTGCTTTGCAACAAGGTGGAGATTGCTCACACATTAACGAGATATCTTCAATCATAGTGAACTGAATGTCACGGATTATTTATCGTGATGTGATTAACTGCTTTCTCTTGAAATTGTAATGTGTAAAATGATGAACAAATTTTTTTTATAAAGTACAGTAATTGCATTTTAATTTTTTTGGTATGTTGTACCCTTTTTTCCTCTCATAACTTTAAAGCGATTCTATGAGCATTCAACTACTGCAGTACTGAACTAAATACAGAATATTAATGAAGACTTTAAAATGCATGGTCATTGGACTGCTTACAAAACATTAATGCAGTCATTAAGTAGAAAAGTGTTTAGAAAGTTGGTGAGTGAATGTTTTCTATGTTAATGTACGGGGGACAGACGACCAAACGATGAATTAATTATAAATATATGGTTGAAAGAAGGATCGGTAACGATTGCGAAGGAGTGCTGAGGAATGGCTAGGAGGATTGCTTATGATTGCAGAGGATTGCGGAGGATTGGTGAGGAGGACTGCAGACGATTGATGAGGATTGCGGAGGAGGATTGCTAAATATTGGTGACGATTGGAATGTATGGTGTGAGGATTGTGGTGCATGCAGTGAGGATTGTGGTGCGAGCGGTGCTAATTGCAGTGCTTGTTGTGCTAATTGTGGTGCATACGGTGCTTATTGCAGAGAGGAGGAATTTTGGGGATAGCGAAGATTTGTGCGGAATGCTGAGGATTGCAGATGAAGATTTTCAGAGGATGATTGCAGAGGAGGACTGCAGAGGAGGGTTTTAAAGGATGATTGTGGAGAAGGATTGTAGAGGATTATAGAGGAAAATTGCAGAGGAGTGGTGAGAAGGATTGGTGAGGAGGATTGGTAAGGAGGATTGGTGACGAGGATTGGTGCGAATGAGTGGTGCAGCAGATTGGTGTGGATTGGTGAGGATTGTTGTGGATTGGTGTGGAGTGGTGATGAGGAATTCTTAGAAGGTTTGTTATTGATAGAAGGATTGATATACGATTGTGAAGAGCACGAAAGATAATACTGTATGTCACCCGAGCCGCATGAGGCACGCAAGCTGCATACTCGCCTGTAAAATTCATTGTCCCTGTAGTTCCATATATAAACTATTAATAAATTACATACATACATATAGCACATTAAGCTAAAATAAATTTATAGCCGCTATTCTGAAAATGGTGACTGACCTACTTAAAACATCGCAGTTTACTACTCTATATGCCAGTGCGTAAATTATTTGCCAAATTTGGTAGTAATCTGTCAATTGTTTCCGAGTTATAACATAAAAACTTAATTTTTATTTGTGGCATATCTTACAATATGGCGGACATAAATTCTCTGTGTGGAGGCATTTGAAATTTGTTATATGTACTGGAAGCATACAAAACTTAGTTGGAATTGATTACATAGTTTCGGCTTTAAGTATACTAAGCTAGGATGCCAATATTTAGGCCATTTTGGAAATCAATATCTAACATACTTAAAACATACAATTTTACATCAACTGCAACAGTACTATTTGTTTGCCACATTTGGTAGGTGTCGGACAATTGTTTCCCAAGATATGACAGAATTTTTTATTCGTATGGTGCTATCTTACAAAATGGCTGACAAAGTGGCTACGTGTTGGCATATACAGTATGATGCTTGTAATATATATTTTCAGGATACAGCATTTGGTCGACATTTGTTTAATGGTATAGTAAATATACGAAATAAACCTAACATATTTGTAAGGCCACCAATTTGAAAATAAGAATGGTCCACGATAAACAATATTCATTTCGAAATTTATTGCTAACAAGATGCTGTGCCAGCATACAAAATTTGGTTTAAATTTGATGAATGGTTCCCGAAATAATACATATCTCCCTAAATATTGAAATGGCCGCCATTTTGAAAGTTTGTGCCTGGCGTGGTCGAAAACTATAAAGGTCAGGAGTCCTTGCTATGTTTTATATATGTACAGAGTTTGGTGAAATTCGGTTGACGCATTCAAAAATTGAAAGGTGGGGTCTCACATACGCACAGACGCACACACAGTTACACACATAAAATCACACATCAACATAAAGAGACACAGACAGGAAAGATCTCATAAGCCTTTCTTTCCTAAGGAACGTAGGCTAAAAGACGTCATACTGTCACTTAACAATAATTATGTAATGATAAAAATACAAATGTCACAATTATTTCGACAACTTAATTTGCTAAATAATTACAAGAGGAAATCACATTCGTTTATTACAGCAACTCTAGTTGTATGCGAAATTATAATTTACAGTAGGCGAAACTAACATAATGGCGATTTGATTAGGTTTATTTGGTAATTTATAAGTTTCGAAGTTGATAAAATACAGCACGCAAATTACAAAAAAATACGTCATCGATTATGCTGTAAAAATTTGTCATACGAAGAGAATGTCAACAAAAAGTGCCAATGGTAACACTAGCCAAGTACTGGGCACTAACATTCACCCGTCCCCAACCTACTCGCCACGTAGGCATTAGGGATCATGAGACCGAAAATCCGCCATAGGTCCAACAGTTTATGTTGTTCCTAGCATAGCAAGTAATCCTAAGTCTGATGGATACCTCTGAAATATGACCAACGGTTACAAAAATTAACCAAAAGTGCTCATTAAAACCTGCAAGGTGATGCATAGTTCATATAGCTAATGTTCGTCAAGTCGATAATCCACGTGTCTACATTCACGAATTAAACATCGTTTACCTCCTAGATGTGACCAGCTCCTAATGGCTTCTTTACTTGGGTGGTGTTGAAGCAGACCCGTATCGCGTTCTTGTAAGTCCGTCATGCATGTACCGAAACACATTATACAGAATGTATATGAACTCTACCAACAAACTTCGGCTGGTATTCCTCATCAAACATGAAAATACTGATATAACTATGAGCCTTCTTTCCTCAACATAAGAGCAATTAAATTTTTTATTAATCTCTTAAAAGTTGAGTTGGTAGGTAGGATATATCGTCTCGTTGAATGCAATATCATTATAATTGTAACCAGAAACATATGCGATAATAGTGCAAAACGAGATAGAAAATATAGGACCTATGTCCTACAGTGATTCGTAAAGGAGGTAGTTCAAAATAATTCGATGTACTTGAGATGAAAGAACAATTCCGTGAATACTGTTGATTTGAATCTAAATCTGAAATCTGCAAACGGTTGTTGTCTAATATCATCCCCATTCATTAGGAAAATAGGGGGTGCCATGTCTTAGCCAATAAATGCGTGAAACCATTATCAGTTTTAATTACATCATGTGCCCATTAATGTACAAAAAAGCTGCCTTCTTGTAACTCTCTCGGGCGAACCGTTGTCGAGAAAACAGACAATGTTTGCAAGGGTGTAGTTCAGGGATGGCGAACCAATGGTACGCGTGCCATTGATGGCACGCGAAACAATATTTTGGGCACGCCACGCCACGGATCAAAAGGTTTGAATTTTAGTTTAAAATAACAAAGTTCACTATGACGTATTGATGCAGAATGCATCCCGAGATATATTTTTCCGTCAGCAGGCACACACTGTCGAAACTCGCAACGACAAGGAAACGCGAACAGCCGCCATAAACCAGCTAAGGGTTCGGCGAGCGTGTCAGAAGAATGACGCCAGGATTCCGCCGCGACGAGAAGGCACAGCCTCTCGCAGCTGCGTCGAAAACGTTAAAAGGTTTCACAGCCCACAGCTGCATTTCTCTCGCAGGCTGGCTACTGCCAAAAACCAGCTAATAGCTTTGGCGAGCGTGCTGGAACAATAACACCAGAATTCCGGGAAGGAAGGAACACGTGTGTCTCGCAGCGGAAAGGGGGACGCTAAGCCCTATACAACTGGGGCCGGGTATCCCACTCGAGCACGTGGTGGGCGAAGCCATAAAACTTTAATGCCAAAATCGCCGGCGCCGCTGAGACCACGTGCGGATAGCCGCAGCGCCGAACACGTGTTTACGACCAAGGGCGCGGCTTTCAGCCCCCAGCCACGTGCGAGATGAGGCGTTTTAATATGGCTAACAGGCTAATAAAACGGCGTAGGAGCAGATGAGAAGAGGTTAGTTCTACCACAGATGCGGATGGAGTGAGTCGGCGTATGCGAGTCGAGGAAAGAGGAGTGGAGCCGGGAGGAGTAGAGTTCGAGAGAAGGCATCACGACGCCAAGACCAATCTGCGAGGAACTGTCGCAGCCTCCCGACGAGGTGAAGAAGCAGCCCCGAGTTCGACACCGGAGCGGAGTCAGCCCCAGCCGAGAGACGAACCAGCGCCTCGAGACAAGCTAAGTAGAGACATGCAGCAAGTGTGAAGAACCTTGTTAAGCGAAAAATAAAACGACATACGTGAACTCTCAAGGAAGTTCAAATTCATTTGGTAAATTTGAACTACGAACAGTAGTGTCAACATATTTACACGCCCTATCACTGAGGACTAGCATCCATTGCTGGCGCCCTACGCAGAGAGCAGATACAGACTTATACGCCATAGCGCAAATAGGGAGGTATCAGTATTATATTAGGAACGAACGCGCGCGAGTGATCCTACGGACCTACGCTAAGGAGTGAACGGGTGCGGTGCGCGGGGCGGCGGGCGGAAAGCGCGCTCGTTTGTTATTGTCTTGCCTTAGTTACGTCGTGGACTACAATTGCTAATGACGCATAGTTTGTTGACGTTTTCGTTCGTTCAATTTCGTTGACACAACTGTATTTTAAAGTTGATTTTTAACTATTATTTACCATGGCTAGTTCAGCAAAAAAACAAAAAGGGCAAGATAGTAAGTGTAATAGAGAATTTCAAACTTGGTGGACTGAAAAATATGGCATGATAAGTAAAGGCGACAAAGCGGTGTGTGTTTTATGTTCTGGTACAGTGGTATGTAGAACATCGTCTGTAAAACGGCATTTTGAAACAAATCACAAATCTCTTAGTCAAAAAAGCGAACCAGTGCAAAAGGAATTAATTGCAAGTGCAATGAAAGACAGAAATAAACAGTCAACGTCTATGATTAAATATGTTGGCAAAAATTGTCATACGAGCGCGGCAAGTTACTCGGCTGCAAATGTCATTGCTCGGCATAGTAAACCTTTTCAAGATGGAGAGTTTTTGAAGGAAGCCTGGTTAGCATGCGCGCCCTCACTTTTTGATGATTTCGATAATAAAGATAAGATAATTCAGCGCATTAAAGATACTCCTCTATCTAGAAATACAATAAAGGAAAGAATCTTAAAACTGGCCGAAAATATAACAGATCAACAAAAAATTGACATTAACTCCGCTCCTTTTATATCGCTATGCATTGACGAAAGTACTGACATTACTAAATCTGCACGTTTAGCTGTTTTTGCTCGATATTGCGTAGGAAACATCATTAAGGAAGAATTAATTGCGATAACATCGTTGCTAACAACTACAAAGGGCACAGATATTTGTACGGCTGTTAAAAATTCGCTTGCTGAGAAAGAAATTGATTTTAAAAAAATTGTTTCAGTCACAACTGATGGTGCTCCAAGTATGGTGGGCAAAAAAAATGGTTTCATAAGTTTATTTCAAACAGACGTAGGACATTCGATTCTTGAATTCCACTGCATAATTCACCAACAAGCCTTGTGTGCTAAGAGTGGTTTAACATCTCTTGATAAGGTAATGGCGGTAGTCACAAAAATAGTCAACCTCATATCGTCGCACGCTTTAAATAAGCGAAAGTTTGATGCTTTGTTGAATGAAGTCAACTCGGTATATAATGGCTTACTGATGTATAATAATGTTCGCTGGCTGAGCCGCGGGAACGTACTTCAAAGATTTGTTGACTGCTTGGAAGAAATCAGACTGTTTGTGCAAAATGAGGGAAAAATTGAACAATACCCAGAGTTGTTGGATGTTATGTGGCTTTCAAAATTGATGTTTTTTACAGACATATGCCAACATTTCAATGAATTGAACGTAAAGCTTCAAGGCACAAATAAAACAATTATCGTCATGATAGATCTCATTCGCGCTTTTGATGCTAAACTACATGTTTTCAGGAACGATATTACTACAAAAAACTACATGTATTTCCCAAACTTGAAAAAAAATTTCAACCATTTAGATATACATGAGAAACCAGGTGGAGAAGTAACTGAAGAATTTATTTCTGTAATTGATTCTTCAATCAAGGGATTCTCAGCGAGATTTTCTCAGTTCAGAGAATTATCGGAAACACTAAAGTTTATTATGTACCCTGATGTGACTTCATTTGATAAACTGAATTTGTCCCCATTCGATTGGTTGGAAATTGAAGAATTTGAAATGCAGCTGATTGATTTCCAGTCTAGTTCAATATGGATTCAAAAATTTATTGGAGCAAGGAAAGAGTTGGAATTAATTGAAACAGAAAGATTGTCAAGCAATATAAGTAAAAATGCCAGTATCAAAATTTTGGAAACATGGAATTCGTTTCCAGACACATTTAACTGTTTGAAGAAGCTGGCTCGTGCTATTTTAACCATATTTTCATCTACCTATGCCTGCGAGTCATTATTTTCAGAGATGAATAACATTAAAGACTCGCTTAGAAACCGTTTGACAGATGACTCCAGTTCAGCATGCATTCTGCTAAAAGTAACATCTTACAACCCTAATATAAATTATTTGTCATCTAATCTGCAACAACAGAAGTCACACTAATGTAATTTGAATTATGCGTACAACTAAAACATTTATTATTTGACATTGCAAAATGTATTTTTGGTAGTAAATAAAGAGTTTTGAGTAGATAGTGTTTAGTATTATTATTTTTCTAATAATCACTAAGTTAAAATTATCTGACGGCACGTCTATGGCCTCATCGAACGTTTCTTTAGAAAAAATGGCACGCTGATACATAAAGGTTTGCCACCCCTGGTGTAGTTGGTTACCTGTCAAGTAAGCCAAACAAAATGGTATGTGTGCTATGTGGAAAGATTGAAGAAAGTCAATTTTGGGTGGACAATATCGTGGCAATAAAAATTAAAGTGGTTTATTAAAATGGCAAATACAAATAGGAAATGATTATTATCAGATGTATATGAATGTCATTTTAAATTTTATTCTGAAGAAAAATGTAATAAATTTGAAAGAATTTTGTAATGGGGTAAATGATAATGCGATATATTTATATTCATCACATTGAAACATGTGCCCATTAAAAACAAATAACAGACATGCCTTCTAAAATTAATGTTCGGAAATATAAATCTTATGAAGCTGAACAATTTCATGCATATTAAATAACTTTTGATTTTGAATCTGCAATGAAAAATAAACACATAAATTAATAACAGGTTCAACTAAATATATTCCTGAACATATTCCAAATAGTTGTTGTTTCCACGTGATTGATGGTGCAAAAAAAATTAGTAGTGGTAATAAAGAAATGCTAATGAAAAAAATTATGAATTACTTGTTTACTATGGAAAATGACTTAGATAATTTCTAATAAAAATATGAAAATTAAATGACTTTAATATAGTTGGTATTATAAATACTAAAAATAAATCTATATTTATATTAAAGCATTTGAAAATTAAGATAATGTAATTGATCATGGTAAAATAACCAGGTAATTTTGAGGAATAGCCCATAATACTTGTAATTGAAATGTACAGTTACCAATTTTATACTAATTGATATTCATAAATAATGATTTAATGATATTCTAAAGAGGGATTTTAAACCTAAGCGAAAAATATTCAGACATGAATATTATTACCAGTTGAAAAGAAAAATTATCTTATTTTTTCCAAAATGTGATTGTTGACCAATACTAGAAGCATTACATTTTTTCAAAATTTGTGAAATTTAATAACAAATTTTTAATTAAATTTTTGAAATTTGTAAAAAATGTACTAATAAAACGATTTTTGAAAAGAAAATGATTTACAAAATGGAATGATGAAATATTAATTTATCGATACTTTATGCTGTATAAATACAATTTTGGACATGGCTGTAAAAAAGATAGCTGAAATAAACGATTGTTATTGTTCAAAATGTAAATTAAAACCAAAAATATGAAATGTTGAATTTTATGTGTTTTATAATTAATTGCAAATGATTATAAAATGTGAGAATAAAGTCAGTAAAGTAATCGATTTTCTAAATAAATAACATTAAAAGTATTACAACAGGTTTTCATTTAATTTTAAGAAAATGAATTTTTTCACATGAATGTCGATTTTAAGATAATGTTTACGAACAATTTCCAGAAAACAAAAAAAGTTAATGTATTCAACATTTAGTGATGAAAACATCACAGATTTNAATGTTTACGAACAATTTCCAGAAAACAAAAAAAGTTAATGTATTCAACATTTAGTGATGAAAACATCACAGATTTGGATTTGAAATTTGCAAAAAAATATTAATATAATTTCAACTCTAAATTTTTTGGCTATTATCACACTTCATATTAAAAAAAAAAATTAAAAAGCAAATTTGATAACTTTCTTGAAACTTGTTNAATGTTTACGAACAATTTCCAGAAAACAAAAAAAGTTAATGTATTCAACATTTAGTGATGAAAACATCACAGATTTTGATTTGAAATTTGCAAAAAAATATTAATATAATTTCAACTCTAAAATTTTTGGCTATTATCACACTTCATATTAAAAAAAAAAATTAAAAAGCAAATTTGATAACTTTCTTGAAACTTGTTACAAAAGTTATAGACCATGTAATGTTAATTATTTCCGGCACTGCATATTGCCGATTCCACTTTTTTTAAAGAGTCGGGACAACATTTAGAATTAATGAAGAAATTAAAGTATATGAAGTATATGCATTTGGAAAACAAGCGGAATATCGATGATTCCCATAGATATGAAATTTCTAATCATTTTTAATTTTTAAGACGAAAATTTTAAACAAAATAATACGTTTGTCAAAAGGAATAACTATTTGAAAATGTATACATATGAAAGTAAAAAACACCTATCGAATATTATGTTTTTGGTTTGTAATCATTTCTATGCATGGGTCTTAAGTAAAAAATAACCTTTTGGCAGTTTTACTGAATATAATATATTAAGAGATAATGAAAAATATGTACTCGTGAACCATTACCAATTTAGTAAACAAAAAACTTTAAATTTATCTGGTGATTTTAAATACGCATATTCTTTTATTGTAGATTTAGAATTTCCAAAACAATTACACATTAACTTTAAAGATTATCATATTTTATTGAATTTTTGTAACTTAAAATGACAAATTATAAAATCATCAAAAAGAATGTGAAATGAATGTTTGAAACAAGGAATAATTTTAAAAGAAATACAGTAATTTTTAAGATTCGAAAAAAGGAAGCCTGGTTGAAAATTATATATTGTTGGGGGGAGGGGGGGAATTGCCACAAGGAGCACACAGTGATTTAAGAAAATATATTTACGAATTAATAATTAATACTGTTTGTGGGAAAAAATGTAAAATGGTTGAAAAAATGTAATGTTCAACTTCTTATTTATTTAGAAGATTTAAATAAACAAAAAATTAAGCAACAGGAACTATAATAGACGAAGAACATTTTTAATTGATAAGAAAGGAATATAACTTTCAAATAAAGCAGTCTCTGCATAGTTTGAGTTTTAGAGTTATCGAAATTATCAATGTTTAATTTATTAGGAATTATTATTAGGAAACAATACGGATTCATTTAATATTCATGTAGAAACCTAAGAATTTTATAAATATTTAAAAACTAATATAAACCACATTGATACTTCAAATTTCAAAATTGATGGTGTTCCCCCAAATTAATAAAAAAAATACCAGGTTTGTTTAAATATGCATAGTTAGGAATCCCAGTACGAAAATTTGTAGGCTGGAGATCAAAGATGTATGTATCTAGAAATTATGTCAATCAAAAAATTTTGTAAAGTGATAAGTACATATGATATTATATAAAATTAAAATTTATAATGTATACGAATTATTTAATGTATAATGAAACAACTGAATCTGTTTATAAAATAATTTCATAAGATTTAAAATTGTTATTAATAGTTTAAAAAAAATCTCTATCAATATATACAATTATACTAGATATTAAATGGATAACATTAACAAATTACTATATGGAAATAAATAAATGTATTTTATTAAATAAAAATTTAATCACTAAATTTTTTTAAATATGGCAACGTAAAAATAAAAAATTATAAACTGCTATAAAAATATTTATAAAAAATTAAATATCTTTTGTTTGCATAATAATNTAAAAAAAATCTCTATCAATATATACAATTATACTAGATATTAAATGGATAACATTAACAAATTACTATATGGAAATAAATAAATGTATTTTATTAAATAAAAATTTAATCACTAAAATTTTTTAAATATGGTAACGTAAAAATAAAAAATTATAAACTGCTATAAAAATATTTATAAAAAATTAAATATCTTTTGTTTGCATAATAATTTCAATATTATCACTATTAAAGTTAAAACATTTTCAATTTAAATTATTATTTGCAAAACTATGTTATTAAACAAATTATTATTAATTTAGGAAACCATATTTTGTATAAATATGTAATTGTAAAACTTATATTTCACATTTAATTGATGGTTTTCCCTTTAAAATTGAGGAATCATTTTCAACTTCATTAGTTTCGCAAATATGTAAATCTCTAATCTAATTACATATATTTTAAGAAAACCTTTTCATTTAAGCTTTATAGTTTATTAAATATACTCTATGATTTAAAAAAATTATGTTCTAACTTATTATTTGAATATCGATTTATTTAATTGAAGGAATGCTTTTTTAATAACTTTTCTATTTCTCCAATGTACAACATTTATTTTATCATTTTAAGTATTTTTCCTGCAGTTTAAAAACGAAGTATTATCTATTTAATGTAGAAACATACAAAAATTATTATTAAAACATGCAACAAAACATTGTATGAAATACGTATATATTTCTAAAATTTATTAAAATTAAGTTTTTTATAAGTTTTAAATATGTAAGATATAATTTAGAACATAATAGTAACATTATAACTTAGAAATATTTCTCCAGTATTTATTACATTGTCATCATATTGTTATAATTCTTCTATTATTTGCACTCTTGACTCTGAATTGTGGCTAACAAAGGGTTATTAAATAAGTAATGCAATATAACTTTAGACATTGAAATAAAAATAAAACAATTTAATACAGTAATAAATGCCGCACTTTATACACAAGATTCTAGCCTCCACGCTTCTATTGTCTCCAAAGACAGTCACATTTATTAAAAGCTTTTAATATAACACCAATAATAAGATTTCTTTCTCTACTACTCAGATGGCGGTCCTAATATACTAATATAAACCAATCTAACAAATTCCTACTCGGGGCTCACTCTAAATTACTTCGAAGACCCGCAACATCGGACGTCTACTTTTATATCTCCGTAGTACGATGTCGCTCAACGTCACTCATCCTCTATGTCCGAAGAGACGCCTTTCAGAATCATTGTCGAACGAGATGTGGGCAGCGCAGCAGAAGATCAGCGTCGCGACGGACCGTAGACGCCTTGCTGCTCGGTCCAGAAACAGGTAGATAAGACGCTGCTCTTTCGTTATTACTGCCTTAAATGATTTCGGCGTTAGGCGTCTTTGCCACTGGATCACGGGGTGATGTGTTGATTCTCCATTTGCGCAGTCTAGCCACCCACCGGCTGCGACCTGAATTTGACGTCATGTTTGCTCAGTACTGCTTCGTGGGCACGCCTCGAACCGGGTCTTGCAACGCCCGTAGGAAATAGCTGGGGCGCGGGGCGTGTCGTAACTACGTCCAATTATTGTGTTAAGAAAATCCCCAAAGTGCTTTCCTAACAATTTAACTTTTTTTTTTTTCAACATTAAATTTTTTCCTTATAAGCATAAAATAATTTAAACAATAAGTTACTGATAACTAGCGAGCCTACTTTCTTCTACATGGGTGGAAATAAATTTTTGTAGATTTATTAAAAGCTTAGATGCTTAGATTGTAGGGAGGCGTTGACATTTCATCAACAGCAATATCATAAAAAATTTAACCCTGAACATGTGAAACAGTACCAATACAATTAAAATACATGAATGACCTACTCGAGATTCTAATTCAGAAAAACTCGTAAAATTCAGATAGCGTGCAATTAACTGCATCATGGAGGTGGAATTGGAGCATCAACTTCGGATGTAATAGTCTAATGTTTTGAGTGATAGGGTTTACTAACCTGAATTATCTACATTACTGTCATTTTGAAAAACTAAACTTTAATAACACCTAAGATTAAATGGCCTACCATAACGTTACTTGTGTGAAAAATTTGGTGGAAATCGGCTGATTGGTCTCCGAGATATGACAGAAAAACATTATATTCTTAAACAGGGCTATCTTACAAATTTTCATAGAAAGATGCAATAAACACGATGTTTCTAATAGACACTGTCAGCACAAGACGTTTTATTGAATGTATTAAATTCTTAAATATAACATGCCAAATATATCAAAGTATTTAAATGCACGCCATGTTGAAAATCATTGTCTGACCCCATTTAAATCATGTTACTTTACATAGCCATCTGTAGGTGTGCAAAATTTGGTGGAAATTAATTGTCTTTTTCCGGAAATATGGCATAACAATCAATTTACACACCTTACAATATTTTGTAAAATTTCCTGCAAAAGCGATTGTCTATGCATAAATTATGCTTTGATTATTACTATTACATACAAAACTTTGTTGAATTTTGTTGAAACATTTCATAGATACAATGTATTAAATATGAATTATTTATATAAACCCTATCAAAACATGCCTGTCGCACATAACTCATGTTAATTAACATACCCTACTGTAGCAATATTTGAGTGAAATTTTGGTTATCAATCGGTTGATTGGTCCTCGAGATGTAGCATAAAGCCTTCATTGTTCATGTGACGATCTTCATAAATGGAGGACAAAAAGTTAGTTTATTAGCACATTCGATGATCATCACAAGATACAATATATAAAGTCAAATTTAAATCTATTACATAGTTTCGTAGATATAGCACACAAAACTAAAATGTTTGTATAGACCCATTCGGAAAATAAGAGACTTACATTCTTAAAACATATAAATTAATATGCCCTACAACAGTACAACTTCTTCACCGAATTTGAAAGTAATTGGTTGATTGTTTCCAAAGATACGACATAAAAACGGTCTAATAGCTTGAGTTGCATTTCTAAATTCATTAAAATAACTAGTGCGGTTTTTTTTATAAGTAGTGATGACCCAAAACCGATTGAAGACTCCCTCTCTGTCACGAGTTATGCTGTGAGCATAGTATTGTTCCCGATGTCTCCGCCTGTCAAGATCTAGATGCTCAACATTTAAACTCTGAAGGGACAGCACAAGCAAATAAAAAAATTAATACATCTTAGTCTCAATCGAAAGTTTTTATTTTAAAGTTTCAAATCTGTAAATATTAGCACCGAAAAATAATTTCCATGTATTTACACCAAAGGTGGCGAAATGCCACTAGCAACCATTGCCCGTAAAAGTAATACTGTCCATTTTTTTTTATTTTGAGGGGAAACAAAACGCAATATGCGAATGCTTTGGGATTGGCACTTAAGTGCATATGCACACTGAGGAGGTACACGAATACTAAAGTTTATTTCTCATTCCTCACACCTCCATGCCTACTTTCTAAATGCTTGTTTAGAAAAATACGAGATGCATGGTCATTTATTTTTCTCCTATACGAGTAGTGGTTAAAAATGTAAGTATATATTTCAGAGTTTGTTGTGTTTTATGAAGTGAGAAAGTAAACAAATTATTTTAAGGACAATACAGCGTAAACAAGTTATTATGACAACTGTGATGACTTTCTCGCTCTCATTATCCCCCCCCCCCACAACCTTCAATTGTTTCTATCTGGGCACAAGCAGTAGTAGGGAGATGGCAACCAGCAGGGTATCGAGGACCAGTTCTTCGGCAAAGTTTAGTATGTCCAGCATAACACGACAATGTGAACATACATGCATACGCACTCGCGCCTTTCATTTATAATATTAGCCTGGTTTCTGCATTTTTCATTATTTATAGCTTGAGTGCGCCGATGGAAGAAAATATTTTCTGATGTTACATTGCTTGCTCGTGAAATCTCAGGTTCTCTGGATATGTAAGGCGATCAGTGTCGCCCAGCTTCATAGTTGATCTGATGCGTGATCGTTTTCCCTTTCCTGCCGGCATGGCGATCAGGCCGGTAAATTATTTTACGCCACACACTCGCTCGCGATTGGCTGTTGGTCATGTGACAATCGGCCTGAGCAGTTTTATAAGACGGTCAGATTCACGTATTTTCTCAGTTCTTCGTCAGATGCGACAGCTGACAGAACGTTTTCTCTCTCCTGACCTTCTTAGCTCTCAATTCGGTAAGTTTTATTACACCACAATGCTAGTTCACGATTGGCTGTTGGTCACATGACAATCGGGATGAGCAATAATATAAGGCGGGCAGATTCGCGTATTGTCTGAGTTCTTCGTCTGGTGCGGCAGGTGACAGATCGTTTTCTCTCTCCTAACATTTTTTGGGATCATTCTGGAAAGTTACGCTGTGTTAATCTCATCCATCGCTGTTCGCTACATATTTTCGTACAAAAGTATAAATCTGCCAAAATTTCACATACCTGCCCGAACCACCAACATAACATTACAGTATATATTCCATGATATATGACTTGGAGATTTCGTAGCTTTAAATCAAACTTACTGCAACCTGGATTTAATTTTTTTTAAAAAGGACCATTTATTTAGCTTCCTATGCCATGCGTGTGAAGTTAATTTATTGCTTAGCTTCCAAAACGTTTTTACACATTAATTTACTTTTTTTTCGCCGTACAGAAATCAATATGAAGCCTATATTGAATGGTGTGCTTGCGACTGGCGTCCCGACTTCGTCTACGTTTGTACGATCGCTGCATCCAGCTGGACTGCCTACATCGTTGGCGATGACATTCGCTCCAACATCGGCTAATTCTGCAAATGAGATAAATCGACAACCATGTCGCTACTGCAAAAAAACCTTCATGTTCAAGCACGATGCTCAAAGGCACGAGAAGTATGGCTGCGAGAGGAAAAACGTAGATTTTATCAGTGTGTCGACATAGTGTGCATATTTTCTCCATGTGCTCCCATGCATTTCATTTTACAAAAAAACACGTGGGCTTTCTCTTTATTTCGTTTTCTTTTATCTTACGTTTTTTCTCCCTGAACTTGACACAGCAAAACATCCTGTTGGCTCTCAGCCCTCTTTCTGAGTGATAAGCTGCCTGATATTGTCCAGCAAATTCCTATATTCCCATCTGTCGGAAAAAAAAACTGATGGGGGTGCGTGGTCTTTCTGAGCTCTGTATTGAGAACACTGTCATATTCCCGATATTTAGTCAACCAATTTTTCCAGTTCTGAGTTAGTTCACTTAACAGAGGGTAGCAAGGAGCTGAATTTTTTTTTGCAAAAAAGCAAGGAAATATATATATTTTTTTAATTCACATTCCAGTTCCTTCGCAAGCGAGCTGTAATGATAAGTGTTGGTATTGGCCGGATTTTTTTATAATGTACAAAACAGCGTGGTGAAAATCCAACTCACTCCAAAGCATTTTTAAGGAAGCTCAGGGATTGGGAGTTATTGTAGTTCCTTGGTTGATCACCCATGCGTCTGTCTGATATCTGTGAGGAATAATAATTATAGGAATGATGCCTCACCTGCTTGTCTTCATTTGAAGTCTCGTTTTGAATTTCTCTGGGATGATGGGCTTCTTAATTTACACAGAATACATTTTTTGCTAGTAAATTTGAAGGGGCGTGAGGGCGTAACTTAATGTCTCTGTTTTTTTAAATTGGTAGCGAATGATGCATACATTTAAAACTCTTACTTTCATAAGCAAGGGCGTGTTTCAGCAGAGGGTGTAAGTAGCTTATAGCTTCGTTGCCTGATTAAAGGACGTGACTGGATGTAATCGCTGCAGATATCTTAAAAGCATCAACACTCATTTATTATAATTTTATCACCGCATCTTCAAGATCACAATAACCTAATTGTTGTGAATGCCATATATTTATAATATCAATTCGAAATATTTTTATGACATATGTCTTGCTTTTTTTTTTGGGTATGTTAGATTACGTCCTGCTCGGAGAGTAGGCGAAGTTTATCATTGGAGAAATGTTTCTTGGTTGGATATGTGGAAATAATGTTACACCTCATAAAAACTTAGGTGTTCGAATTAAAAACTTGCCCCAGAGCAATGATTTTTTTGTACAACGCAAAAACTGGCATTAAAAAATAATGTGCTCTTTAAATATAAAAAATTCTAAATAAATGCATTTTACAGAATATAAGACACCGTGTTAGTAGTAGGATATACAGAAATTTGGTGTAATGCATTTTAAATGTGAGCTGTGTAGCTGTGGCTGTGGCTGACGGTCTTCGGCTCGACTCAGACGAGCTCGGCAATCTTCGGCTCGATTCAGGGGGTAGTCGGAAGCCGTCGACTCGGATTCGTCGAATGTACCCGAAGGTACTCAGCAGTTACGACCACATACTCTTCAACAATGTGTTTGTAACTGGTAGCCATATTGGTTTCACTGCCATAGGGTTTGTCAAATCGTAAATCTGTATTATTATCTGATTTTCAAAAATTGTTTTTAATTATAAATTATTAATTAGGTTATATTGAGCCGAAATTATACATAGATATTGTGGAAATATTCAAAAGTCTCTTATTAAATTACTAAATTTCCAATCCGCTCTCTTGTAGACTGATTAATACACGATCTGCAAATTATTCACTGCCTCGACTATTTTGTAGGTATGAGAATGCTACTCAGATTTTTTAATGTATGCACATACGAATAAACGAAGCCCAATCATACTAATAGCGACCACATGCACGAGTATGTTACACTGGAGAGCCAAAAAAAACTGGTATAGGCGTGCGTATGCAAATAACAGAGGTATGGAACCAATCAGAGTAACGCGAGGCGGTCGGCTCGCGCCTATATAAGACAACAAGTGTCTGGCAAAGTTGCTAGATTGGTTACTGCTGCTACAATGGAAGGTTATCAAGATTTAAGTGAGTGTGAACATGGTGTTATAGTCGGCACACGAGGTAGCGNGTCATAGGGTTTGTCAAATCGTAAATCTGTATTATTATCTGATTTTCAAAAATTGTTTTTAATTATAAATTATTAATTAGGTTATATTGAGCCGAAATTATACATAGATATTGTGGAAATATTCATAAGTCTCTTATTAAATTACTAAATTTCCAATCCGCTCTCTTGTAGACTGATTAATACACGATCTGCAAATTATTCACTGCCTCGACTATTTTGTAGGTATGAGAATGCTACTCAGATTTTTTAATGTATGCACATACGAATAAACGAAGCCCAATCATACTAATAGCGACCACATGCACGAGTATGTTACACTGGAGAGCCAAAAAAAACTGGTATAGGCGTGCGTATGCAAATAACAGAGGTATGGAACCAATCAGAGTAACGCGAGGCGGTCGGCTCGCGCCTATATAAGACAACAAGTGTCTGGCAAAGTTGCTAGATTGGTTACTGCTGCTACAATGGAAGGTTATCAAGATTTAAGTGAGTGTGAACATGGTGTTATAGTCGGCACACGAGGTAGCGATAACATTTGGATTTTCGCGTACGACCATTTCATGAGTGTACCGTGAATATCTGGAATCCGGTAAAACAACAAATCTTCGACATCGCTGCGGCCGGAAAAAGTTCGTGAACGAACGGGACAAACAACGACTAACAAGAGTCAATAAACGTGACAGACGTGCAACCCTTTCTCAAATTGGCCCAGATTTCAATGCTGGGGCATCAACAAGTGCCAGCGTGCGAACTATTCAACGGACCATCATTGATATGGACTTTCGGAGCCGAAGGCCCACTCGTGTACCGTTGTTGACTGCACGACACAAAGCTTTACGCCTCGCCTGGGCCCGCCAACAACACCATTGGACTGTTGATGACTGGAAACACTTTGCCTGGTCTGATGAGTCTCGTTTCCAATTGTATCGGGTGGATGGATGTGTACGGGTATGGAGACATCCTTATTAATCCATGGACCCTACAAGTCAACAGGGGACTGTTCAAGCTGCTGGAAGCTCTGTCATGGTATGGGTCGTGTGCAGTTGGCGTGAAATGGGACCCCTGATATGTCTAGATACGACTCTGACAGGCGACAGATACGTAAGCATCCTGTCCGATCACCTGCACCCATTCATGTCCATTGTGCATTCCGACGGACGTGGACAATTCCAGCAGGACAATGCGACACCCCACACGTCGAGAGTAGCTACCGAGGGGCTCCAGGAACACTCTTCTGGCTTTAGACACTTCCATTGCCCACCTAAATCACCAGACATGAACATTATTGAGCATATCTGGAATTCTGTGCAATGTGCTGTTCAGAAGAGATCTCCACCGCCTATGAATATATGGACTGCCCTGCAGGATTCCTTGTGTGAAATGCCTCCTGGATACCTTCAGTCATTAGTCGATTCCATGTCACTTCGTCTTGCGGCATTTCTGCGTGCTCGCGGTTACCCTACCCGATATATGGCATGTGTACCAGTTTTTTTTGGCTCGTCAGTGTATAATCATGGTATGGATCACCATCTACCAACACTTTTATATGCTTAACTATTGAACCGGCCCGGCTTCACTAAGTAACAATTTAGTTTTTTACAGCGATACTTTCAATGACAAAAATTTTTACTGTGGGTTATCCTTAAAAGATAAACATATGCTTTTATGGACTTTTCTGTAGATCATTTTGAGAGCTATAGTTCTGTAGTACATAAGTTTCATGAATCTTTTATCGTTTAGCCAGTGCAAGCCATGTAGGCTCTCAAAAAGCGGTTTTTTACGACTTTATTACAAACGTTTTGACTTTTCTCTGCTATCCTTATATTAAATATAATTTTAGTATACACCAAAACATTCCTCAACGAATTCTCCAAATGATGTTTTAAACCACATCAAAATTCATCAAATAGTTTAGAAGTACTAAGCGAATACACAGACAGACGCGGATAAGCTACTTTGTTTTATGCTATTTAGAGATTGTCGTTAACTTAAATGCATATACTGCAAGGCCCTTGAGACTTGCAATTTACGAGGTTGATAAATAGTCTTAGCTTTCGTACTCTTCTTTACCATCAATTCATTAATCGTCCAATCTTTCCATCAATATTTCGCAATCTTTCAATCTTTCCATCAATCTCTCACAATATTTCGCAATCTTTCCATCAATCTTTCACAAGCTTTCACAATCTATCCATTAAACTTTCAATCTTCCCATCAATATTTCGCAAACTTTCCTAAAGGTCTTTCACAATCATTCAATTTTCCAATCTTACCATCAATACTTCGCAATCAGCACTGCAATCAGTACTACAATCAGCACCACATGCAAAACCACAACCAGCACTACAATCTTTCAATCAATATTTTAATCTTTCCATCAATCTTTCACAATCTTTCCATCACTTTTTAGTTTTTCCATCTATCTTTAGCAATCTTTTCGTCAATCTTTCAATCTTTACATTTATCTTAGCGATCTTTTCATCAATATTTCCATCAAACTTTCCACAATCTTTCCATCAATCTTTCGTGATTTTATATCAATATTTCACAAATTATCCATTTATATTTCGCAATATTTTATCAATCATCAATCCTTATTTAATCCATGGGTTTTTCTGCTGTATCTACCAATACATATTAAAAAAAACGATTCACCAACTGTCTCCAAAGTATGTACATGTCGACAGAATTAATGTTTTATATCTAGTCAACTATTCATGCAGTTTTTGTACGAAAATTATTTATTATCATTCTACATGCAGATATTTCCGTTAACAGTCGAGTACTCATTGCAACACTTTAAAATTGTGAGGTAAATGACGATACTACACACAAAAGTTAAAGAAAACAAACTATTTTATAACAATAATTTATAATTTTTTTATTACAATTTCAAAATAAAGCAGTTTATCACATAATGCGATATATCCCTGATTCTTCAGTTCACTAATGATTGAAGATATGTTAACAATTTGTGAGAGATCCATGGCTTTTTGAAGGTCAATAAAATATTTGAGTCTATCAACAAGTTCATTCGGGNAACAGTCGAGTACTCATTGCAACACTTTAAAATTGTGAGGTAAATGACGATACTACACACAAAAGTTAAAGAAAACCAACTATTTTATAACAATAATTTATAATTTTTTTATTACAATTTCAAAATAAAGCAGTTTATCACATAATGCGATATATCCCTGATTCTTCAGTTCACTAATGATTGAAGATATTTTAACAATTTGTGAGAGATCCATGGCTTTTTGAAGGTCAATAAAATATTTGAGTCTATCAACAAGTTCATTCGGGTCTTCGGGAAATAGGTAGCCAGTATTCTCGCCGTCTTTTGCCTTCTTTATGTCGCTTGTTGAAGTAAATGTGTTGGAGGGGTGTGTCAGTGCATCGATAAAATGGCCATCATCGTCTTCAGCACTATCGCTGTCTTCATGTTCATTTTAATCAATACTCTCTTCGTGGTCGTCTTCACCTCCTGGTTTGTATTTTATTTTAAATGTGCTTTCATTTGTAGCAAGAATTGTATGCTCATCAGTATTTACAGCCACTCTCAAGAGACGAATCTCTACAGTTCTTAATGTGGTTCTTGAATGTATCACTTTGCATAAACTGTGTGTGACCATTGTCGTAATTTTTCCTCATGTTAAAATGACTCTTCGTACAAGTCATTATTTCATGTTAACGAGCATTTTGACCAACGTAAAAAGTCGATCACAGAATCGACACAGTCAGCAATTAGACAGCGATGATGTAGATCGCGACTCCATAATCGATGAGGTCAAAGGCAGACCTTCGTATTCGCAATTAATATTCTTTTTATAGCGAGAGAATGCTTCCAAATCGTTGTTTACTTCTCAATGTCTGAACATCAATTAAGGCATCAGCGTGCGTCAGCGCTATATATATATATATATATATTCTCCCATCACCAGGAAAAATTGCAATTTTTTTTCTAAGACCAAGAGAAAATTAACATTATTTATGATTTTGGGCTTTGAACTCAGGGTCTTCCTTAGTAAATTGATTAAAACTTTGCATCAGTTGCATATGAATATTGTTAAACAGTGAAAAATTAATGTACGAATATCGCTAAAAAGGCTTCATGCAATAGCTCAGGTCATCAATCGATTTGAAATCCTTAATATCTCACTCTGATTCCTATATCCGATGACTAAAACTTCCGTTTCGCATTTAATATAAATTCCTATAATATTCACCTAGCACTGGGAAAAAACACATTTATTTCAAAGTCCGATAGAAAATCAATATTTTTTATAATTTTGGAGGTCGAATTCAGGTCCCTACACCATACCTCACTTTTAAAATGGCATAGATTATCATATCAGGAATGTATTAGCACGTAAACAGACGGAAAATCACATTCAATTTCCTCAAAAATTAACCAAAACTCGTGTCGGTATTAGAACTGCGGACTCTTTATCTCTCTATAATACATTTATTATTCATCCAAAATTTGTCTAACAACATTAATTATAAGTTTCGTACACCATGTACTTATACAGTATATATTCCAGCATTTTTTTACTAAAGTGTCACTTAAGGTAGAAGTAAAGTGGATCTCCTTATAGTGATGCAACCATCAACACAGTAAATGCAGAACACTTTAAAAAGTACTGTACATATTTCCAAAATCGTTAGAAAAATATGGCTTGAGTTTCATATGAAAGATAAGTTATTGTATTCTTTTTAGTGTAAAGTACGTCATAGTAGTCAGTTTATTTAATAGTTAAATTAATTAAAAACTAAAATATCCATTTTTACTTAAGAATGTGCGTTNGGTGTTCGACTTAAAGCTGATAAGCAGACGAAGGTATAAACGAAAGTAAGTAATTAGCCAATGAGAATCATTGTTGGGGATGGTGGCCTGCCAACTAAACATACAATAGCAATTAGTGGTGCGGGTCAGTTGTCTACTGGGCAGGAGCTAGGGAGGGGTAGACCTCCGGGAATGTAAATTTTAAATAAAATTTTAAATAATAAATGATAATGATAATATTTAATAATAAATCTTGAAATACTTATTTAAATTTATTTTTATTTTTTTTGGATTGCAAAAGACTCATGGGGAGATGGAAAGATTGATGGAAAGTTTGTGAGAGATTGATGGAAAATTGCGAAAGATTGGACGATTGATGGTCCAGAAGAACACGAAAGTTGACACTGTTTGTCACCCTCTTAAATTCCAAATGTTCAGAGCCTGGCAGTATTGGCATATTAAATAAATGCCAATTAAGCCTATAAAAAGTTGGTAGATAATAATCCTTAACCATGATTATAACATGATTGTGCATGTGGTCGCCATTAGCACGATGGGCTTGGTTTATTTATATATACATACATTAAAAATAATCCGAGTAGCATACCTATACCTACAAAACAGTCGAGGTAGTGAATAATTTCCAGGTTCTGGCATCGTGTATTAATCAGTCTTCAAGATAGGGGACTGGAAATTTAGTAATTGAATGAAAAACTTTTGTATGTTTCTGTAATAAAAAAATATAATTATAAATAACTTTTTAACATCGGATAATAAATACAGATTTACGATTTGACACCCTATGTCTATAAAACCAATATATCTACCAGAAACAAACATGTTCCGTTAGAATTTGTGGACCTAACTACAGAGCACCTTCGAGTATGTTCGTCAAACCCGAGTCAACGGCTTCTGAACGCCCCCTGAGTCTAGCCGATGATTGCCGAGCTCGTCCGAGCCGAGCTGAAGACCGCCAGCCACAGCCAGAGCCACAGTCATACAGCTCCCATTTAAAATAAATTGCACCAGACGTCTGTATATCCTACTACTTGTGTTCCACTCTCATAATTGAACTGTTAATACAGAAATATATTCATACATAAAAGGGAAGTTTGGAGAGTTATGTCTCCCAGTTATATTATGGTAGAGATTTGGACTGTGCCTAATAGTGAACATGATACGAGGTTTGGATGGAATTGTATCGAAATTAAATAGGGAAGAAAAAGAATTTAACGCATTGAAAGCTGGCGATAAACGACTACAGGCACAGTTTGTTTTCACATATGATCAAAAATCAAATGTAGCCTGCTGGGCATTGAACCCAGTTTTTCATGGTAGGAGGCGAGTGGTCTAACCACTGCACCAATGCAGGTTTAAAATTGGTGGTAGTGTACAGGATCGTATATATTGGCTGCCAGACAAGTATATAGAGTAAAAAGACAAGTTTATGCCTTCTTTATTTAATTTATGTTTCATCTGTTTTGATTATTATGGGCTGACAGAATAGTAAACAAGCATTTCTAGTCGGTTGCCCTAAAAAACATTGCATAGTGTATTTCTGGAACAGGTGAAGATATGGTATAAAATTTACGCGTGGTGGGTACATGGGATAGGCATTGCGCTGTTTCCACACCCTGCTATTGTTATCCAGGGCAGGCAGCTGACAACGAAACTTCTGGGGAAACACCTTCGGGGCAGTCCCAACATGCAACGACACGCGGGGAAGAACCGAAGCCGAATGAAAGAGGGTAAGTCCCGAGAAATAGCTGATAGATAAGCCCTCGACGAAGGAATCAGGGGAGCCCCAACGAGAATTAGTGCAGACTCAGCTCCGAGGAATCCCCCCCACAGTAACCACACCCTCCCTCCACCCTAGTTGGAGCACACAAGCAGCTGACGAGATACGAAATCCTGCATAAAAAGGTGCGAGGTAACAGGGGATTTCCCGATTTCTCTCTCTAGAAACTGCTGACATCTAACTTGAATAAAGTAGGACAGGAGTTAAATTCATGAGGCAGACAAGGCAGAGAGTAATTTATTCTGAGTTGTTCAGAGGCAGTTGATCAGAGGCAGTTGAATCCATGCTGTCGAGAGATGCTGGACCAGCATCAGTGAGAATCAGCCAGGCAGACATATCGCAAGCAGAGAGGCGGCAGTCGGGTGAGTCAATCGAGGCCGGATTTCGGATCCCGGCTGAGTCAATTGTCGCCAGTCGAGACGGCAGTTGTTCGGCAGCACAGCCGCGACACGAGTTAGGTGTTCCACCGAGACGGGAGGCGAAGGAGACATGGGAGTAGGCAGTCGTATGACGGGAACAGTGCCGAGAACTTATGAGTAAATTCCTGGAAACAAGTGGCGCCCCATACCGAGAGGTGCCATTCCCCGAGAAGACATAGTTCACTGGATGGCGACGAAGCAAGCAGTCAGTCAGTAAGTCAATTGTGACATCACCGGGGAGAGAACCCAGGAGCAGCCGAAACTTCGAGTGTAAATTTCCGAGACAAAAAAGTAGAAGTAGAGGGAACATATGAGTTCATTTCCGAAAACATAGTCAGTTATTCACCGTCGGTCGCTCAGTGCGAGGCAGAGAAGGCAAGGACGCGAGCCGGATCATTGTGGACGTCGACGCAGACGAGGAGATGCGCTCTCCGAATAGGAACGCCAGCCGAGGTCGCAGACACACTCCAAAGTCCCCGGGAAACCATCCTGGACTTCTAAGAGAGTCAGTCAAAGCCACAGAAAGAAGCCAGCTGAGTACAGTATGCCAACGAGAGCCATCCCGGGGGCCTGAAAAAGGGCCATCCCACTCACCAGGCCTCAACTACCAATGAAAACAACTCACCGAAAGCCACAGTCACAGATAAGTAGAAACATCTCGATTCAAACAACCTTACCCCGATGCATAGCATTCCGCCCAAAGCCCTTCAGGCCTACGACTTGTAGGGGGGCTCAGTCTCGCCAGTGTGTGTAAATACCTATGTTACCTTCAGACAAATAAAATACGTGTGTGTTAAATAATGGAGAATACGGGTATTTTTTTATCCCTTATACAACAACCACAGGTGCCCTTAGTCTGCACCAAAGTATAGTAACTATGTAACCTACTAGCCATCATCCTGTATAACTAAGGTGACCTAGTAGCAACAAGTCAAAATGGTGCCCAACACAGGGCATATTAAGGCATGGCAGGGCATGTCAAGGCATAGTTAAGTCTGTATAGACTGAAACAAGGACCAATTTAAATTGGAGAGAAGCAGTTTCACCCATAACGAGCTAGTCAGGCTAAAAAAGACTTCAGGGAGTCTATAATATAAACCCTGTGGCGCCCAGTTCTCAACATTACATTGCAAGTCCCAATTAACGAAGCAGGCAGCCTAGGAATTAACAGGTACGAGCAGGAGGAGCAAGTTCGAGAGAGTAAGGTGGGAGAGCAAAGGGAGATTAGCAGAGCAATATGGCACAGCCCACTGGTTGATGGGCAAGAAAAATGGCAAACATGGCGAGAGCCGACAAGAGACGAAAGAGCGTGTGCAGGCAAAATTAGCGAGGAGACCACAGGGAGAACGAGAGAGTGCGAGAGGTGACGGAGCGAGGTGCAGAAATTAGCGAGGTAGAAATTAGCGAATGAGCGCAGAAAAGAAGACAAGCAGCGGGCGAAAGGCGTAGCATCGAAGGGAGTTCAGTGAAGAACGGAGGTCACTTTCACTGGATGGTGGAAATGACATGGGGTCAGGCGGTCGGGTAAATAAACCACGCTGGCCGATCAAAGTAACTGGAGCGCAGGTGAAAGCAAAAGTAGGAAAAAGTAGGTCACCAATTCCCTGAATGGTGGATAGTAACGCTTTCTGGAAAAGTTGTGAGTATTTCCGCCCGCCGTAAGTCCACTCGGAGGAGCGGCAGAGAAAGGGCAGGACATTAGTTTCACCAGATGGTACAGCGACTACAAGATAGGGGCAAAAGCAATATGCAACACAACCCCATCGCTATCGCAAGCAGGGCCCAAAGATAACACACCCAAGTAAGGGCGGCAGGAGAGTTAAAGGTGGCCGCGATGTCGGCCGAAAGTAACGTTCGCGGGAAGCAGCATGTAAAGAAGACGAAGCGAGAGGAAGCGGACAACGAAGAGTGTGGAGCAACACGAATGGGAGAAAAAGGAAGCCTGAGCACCGGCCGAAACTTAACGTGCACAGGGATGAACATGTGAAGAAGACGGGCGAAAAAGCAAGACGAAGCGAGAGCGAAGACGGGCGAATGAAGAAGAGAGTGCGACCGACCGAGAGCGA
Source organism: Clitarchus hookeri (assembly GCA_002778355.1). Taxonomy (NCBI): domain Eukaryota; kingdom Metazoa; phylum Arthropoda; class Insecta; order Phasmatodea; family Phasmatidae; genus Clitarchus; species Clitarchus hookeri. The sequence goes on along the minus strand of NQII01000186.1, from coordinate 1,102,009 downwards.
AGAAGGAAGGGAAGGAAGACCAAAGGAGAAGTGGTAACTATGCGCGAAGATGCAGGGGAGAGAAAGTGGAGAAACAAAGAAAAAATACATCGACAGAGAGTCGAACCCAGCAAACATCAGCGAGATGAGGCAGTACCAGGAAACCACAGCCGACCCGGGAACGAGGTGCCCTGCATCCGAGGAAGACAGCAGACATGCAACACAAGGTAAAGCGTTTACTGCACAACCTGTCTCCCCATATAGCAACAAGGGCGAGCAAGTGTAGCAAGTATATATTTTTTGTCTACCGAGTGTACAGTGAACGATTATTTTCAGTATTTTCAGTACGTAAGTGCTAAGTGTTGAGAGGCCTTCTGCCCAGTGCTAGAGGTCTTTTTTACAGTGTAATTTATGTGTTCAAACACTAACGATGAAACCATGAAAGTCCGCGACAAAAGATGCGAGACGTCAGTCTCGTTGTTTACCTGTGTTCAATTCATCAGTCGCACTGTTTACCAGTGTTTACTTTTGTTTACCATTGTGTATCACCATTGTTTACCAGTTGTTTCCCACAAAGTTTGCATGTTTTTATTTTGTTGTTTACCAATGTTTACTGCCAGGTTTACTTGTTGTTAAGTGAGGGATATTAGTTATGTATGTGTTAGGATTAGATATTTAAGCCATCGGCCATTGTAAGTTATTTGTTAGTGAAATATGTGTTAGAATTAGAGATTTAGGCCCTCAGCCGAGATAACAGTATGTGTATTTTGCCGCCAGAGTCAGGGTGGGTGTTTTTGTTGAGAGTCCTACCAGCCCCCATAAATAAATTGTGTTTACTTCACTGCCAGGGTCAGTGTTTTTTGGTTTATCTTTGCCCCCATCAGACCACTCGTTAGGCGGCAGGAAAGAGTGAAAGATAACAAATACCAGTTAGAAATACCAGTAAGAAATACAATAAAATAACACCCTATCACTACACACGTAACGGCCGAGAGATGAGGGCGGCAGAAAAGAGAAAAATATGTAATTAACCAATGTAAATTTGTTGTAGTAATGTAAGAAATGTGTGAAATGTAACCAGGGTTTACTGTGTTTGTAACTTATGTCAATTTGCGAGATTCTGAAACCACCCCCCTCCTCTCTTAGAGTGAGGAGTTTAAACATATATTTCCCCAGGGTTAGCATGGCCTGCGATGTATTGGAAATGTTTCTTGTAGCCCTCAGCAGAGTGTGCTTTTTTCCGTAGTAACTGATAAAGTTCCCATTTCACATAAGGTTATTCACGTTCAAACAGGAGACGAGATGCACGTTGAATGGAGAAGGTCCTTGAGACAAGGCCACGAAAGGAGAGGCAAACGACCTCTCAGCTGATAACCACCCTCACTAGGTCAGAGCGTGGAGAGGGGAAAGAGGGAGGCTTCAGCTAGATGAGGGAAGTGGAGAAGCTCTCACTCAACACACGTGCACTTAGGAAGCATACTGCGGCCGCGCGTGCAGACAAAGAGCAGTGAGCCAGACAGATTCAAAACCCATAGTCAACGCTGTTTACAGGGTGTTCAATAGCGAATTTAGCCAGGGGGGATTGACATGTGGCAGGTACATGGGATAGGCATTGCGCTGTTTCCACACCCTGCTATAGTTATCCAGGGCAGGCAGCCAGCCAGACAGGGCAGGCAGCTGACAACGAAACTTCCGGGGAAACACCTTCGGGGCAGTCCCGACGCGTAAGGACACACGGGGAAGAACCGAAGCCGAATGAAGATGGTAAGTCCCCAGAAATAACTGATAGATAAGCCCTCGATGAAGGAATCAGGGGAGCCCCCGACGAGAATTACTGCAGACCCAGCTCCGAGGAATCCCCGCCACAGTAACTGCACCCTCCGTCCAACCTAGTTGGAGCACACAAGCATCTTATGAGACACGAAATCCTGCATAAAAACGTGCGAGGTAACAGGGGATTTCCCGATTTCTCTCTCTAGAAACTACTGACAGCTAACTTGAATATAAAGGGACAGGAGTTAAATTCACGAGGCAGCCCAACAGCCCTTCAGGCCTACGACTTGTAAGGGGGCTCACTCTCGCCAGTGTGTGTAAATACCTATGTTACCTTCAGACAAATAAAATAAAGGTGTGTTAAATAACAGAGAATAGGAGTATTTGTTTACCCCTTATGCAACAACCACAGGTGCCCTTAGTCTGCACCAAAGTATACTAATTATGTAACCTACTAGCCATCACCCTTTATAACTCAGGTGGCCAAGTAGCGACAAAATAAATAAAACACAAAATATGTAACAAATAAAACATACTTAATTTTTCACATATTCCATACATCAGAAATTTTGAATTTCTCAAATACTTGCTGCTTGCAATGACTGTAGTCTTGTAGTACACAGCTTGGTTGAAGGACGTATCGATTCTAACACATGGTGTTTTCAAGTAGGCGAAATAGCATTGCCTTTGCAGGAACAGATGGAATTTCTTTTTCCAAAGTTTCACCTCACGGATGCTGTGCAGAGCAGTTAGTGCTGCAAATAATTGTATGAAGTTGATTATTCAAATTATCACTTTTATCATTTAGACGAGCAATATAGCAGAACTCTCGCCGCAGTATCTTGATGATCTCGAGAAGAATGTGTAGGTCTTGTGTTCATAATCCATGCAGTCATTCTTAAGCCCTCATATACACCTTTCATTCTCAAATAACTGGGAGAGAGAGAGAGAGCACACTTCCATATAGATGTCTTACATTCAAGTGGTTAAAGGAGAAATATGCTACTGGTGTCCTATTACATTTCTATATACACGATTCAGTCTGGAGTTTTATATTTACAACATAAAAAATCCTACTTTATAAAGTTATAAGGAAAATAGTGTATACCATCTTCGCATACGATGCGCTTGTCATAGGCACAACACAAAGCCAATTTATTTATGTTCTCTGTGTAAAGAGAATGTTGGTGTGCTTGCATTGTGTTCATTTTAACATTCACTGTTTTTAGTTCCTCCAATACAGCTATGTAATCGGAAAATTATTTTTTGTCTTGTGCCACACACTTTTGAATTCTCTTAGCATTTTTCGCTTGCTTGCGATTGTTCTTATAGGAGCATAGTTTGGAATGGAGACCTACACATTCCATCATGATCTTTCCACCACACATGTGCTTGGACTTGCCTACAACTTTGTTTGCTGACAAGAAGCACCCGTGAGCCATGTGACAGCCGCTAGTGTCACAATATAGCTAAGAACCTTGTGTCCGTGACCATGTTGATGTAGAAGTCCTGGGTTCGGATCTGGTACAGGAATGAGTCGGTATCAATGTATAACAGCCGTAGGTCTGATCTGTATCGATCCTTCATCACATTGTAATGGAATCTGTCGAAACTTGTCGAAAATACCTATGTACACATAGGTATTTTAGACAAGTCGAGCACCGCTAACCGAAAGAGATTTATTGTAAGTCGATCGGTCCAGGAATGTTTGCTTGGTTTAATTTCTTGAAGCAATTTTTCGTGGCTATCCAGCTCCATTTTCGTAGTTTTCTTTTGTTCTCCATTAATTTTTTGAATGTTTCATTCTTAGCTAATTTAAATAATTCCTTCTTGAACTCGTTCTGAGAAGCTTGCCATTTTGTTGTGTTGAGCTCGATGTAAGGTTTCAGCACGGGACTGTTTGAATTCTAGTACAAAATGAAAGTTTTTTATCCTTAACCCATGACATAATGCCTGTTTTAGGTTGCGGTCATGTACGATATAGATTTTTTTCTGTCTTCGAGAGTCATTAGTTTCGGATGCTTGGAGCCCAGCAGACACTGGTTGACAGGTAGGAATGGCAGGTCCTTGTGTGCTTCGTGCATGGCTGCTGGGTACTCTATATCCACCTCTAGGATGTATCCGGTTTTACCATCGTCGGACACATCCATTACGTCAATGTCTGTGCCGACCCACCTGAAGTCGTGTACCAGGAGTGGCAACGACATGGCCCATCCGTGCAGGTTGTTGGCATTTAATTACTGCAGGCATATCGTTGGCTTGCTTGGATCATATGTATCTGGCACATATATGTTGTTTGCACTGCATGTAATTTGACACACTGTGCCACACCGCCGCGTATCTATCATCAGGTACAAGTTCGAATACTTTCCCAAGTTTGCACAGTTTAACATTTCCCATACCATCTGGGCATATGGGTATTCTTCAGCCAGTTGTGGAATGCTTCTTTCGGGACCATCTACAGCTCTTCCAACTTCTACCAGCTGCCGACATAATCGTGTGGAAACACGTTTTTTTTTGTGAGACGAGTGACAGTTTGTTAGGCCCAAAGAACTTCTTCGTGTTGTTAAATTTTGAAGACCGCATGTACTCAGTCAGTTATGCTAGACTACAAGCCATGAACCTGAATCTATCTACAAAATGCACTGTAAATCTGTCTCTCAGTTGCTTCGAAAATGTGAACATTTTCTCGCTCATCTGAGGAATAATGAAAATGTCTTTCGTATCGTATTCCAGCTGCCTAATGATTAAATTCTTGTCGTAGCTAAGGTTACGGAAGAAAACGACGAGTTTCTTCGGTATTTGGTGGAGCAGATTGCAGCTGGTGCATGTAGGCCCGATATACCACTCTGTGAAGTGGTCATGGTAATAAACTCTATATTTTTCTATTGTTAACGCTGATTCGTAGTAGCAGAATTGCGTTGGTCATGAGTTGCTTGCCTTTTCATTTGATGTGAGCGGTGCATTTGCTTTGAAGTAGTGTAAATATCTTTGACCGCATTGCCAATATCCACTATCGCTTCCATGAAGTGCTTCTCCACATCCGGCCCCCTATGCAATATTGGTTCTTTTAGGTAGTTATGAGGTGAGCGATTCAGGAATTACATTATTATCGACTTATACATACTATATACAATAGTTGTACGCCTCGTGCTTCTGGTATGCACACATGCATGAGTTGGTGGGTTCTAGTTCACAGGTGCGTACTGGCTTGAGCAAGGCCTTGAAATCTGCATAGATGACGATCAGTAATTTATTCATGTGATGGTAGTTCTTGTATTTCAAAACAGGCGGCCTGCCATCTTCACCTGGCTGGGACATTTGAGCACTCATTGGGGCATTTTTCTTGCAGTATTTAATGTAATTTCAAAACACTGCTAACCCGATAGTCCCAATTTTCTCGGCCAATATTAGTAAAATATAAAGCACCACTTACGTATGTGGATCTTTTCCTTGTGAGCTGATACCAGGGATCGCACAAAACTTGAAAAGTTCTTAATGTAGGTACAGTGAGCATTTTCCTCGGTCGTTAGCAGCAACAAATCAAAGTGTTCGGACTTCTCCTCTTTTAACACTCGTAGGGGCGCGACCTTCTCCTTGTTGCTGAATGAGTACACGATGACTGATATGGCATGGCAGTTCTTCTCGAAGACCTTAATTTGTCGCAGTGGGGTGGGAAATTCAATTCCTGAAAAATCAAACTTCCCTTCTAGGGCTTCGTATAAGCGGTTGACTAGCTCAGGGTTCAAGCCTTCAACATACCAAGCCAAAATCGAACACTTGAAACACATGTGGTCGCTGGTGTTTTGGGGATTAATCACAGTCTTCCTGTTATTTATCGCTGCAGGCAAATCGATGTAAGACAATCCATGACAATGCATTTAGTAGTTCCATACATTGGTTCCGTTAAGTGGAAAACCAGCATGCGTGGAGCCCTTAAACCTGGTGTTGACCTTATTGGACATCATATAATACGTTCATATTTTTTTTAAGGGCAATTGTATGATGCAGCTTATGCAGACTTCCTAGAGAATATTTTGTATCAGCTGATCGATGATCAACCTCTCGCTCTGCGATTAACACTGTGGCTTTAACTGCATGGTTGTCCTGCTCACTTTTCATGCAGAGCTCGGCTAGTTGCTGATATGTTATTCCCCAGATGGTACCGGCTTTCATATTTCTTTTGGTTCAGGTTCATTTGTGGGCTTTTGGATTGACAATTATAATGTGTTTATGGTTAGGACGCGTACCTGTTGTTTTTATCCTTTTTATCTAGAGTTTACCCTTTTTTCTCCTTTGCGCGTAGATTTTTTACTGCGTACATGCATCGTGTAGAGGTATACATGACTGAGTCACTTCACTGTTTGTCGTCCCCATATTACTCGCTGTTCGCCACCCGCTTAGACCTCGACGGACATGATGGATTGGCGTTACTTTCTTCGATCGTGATCGTCGTCTCAACTCATGCTTCATTAGTCTGTGTATGGCCCTCGCTGTCGTGGTGTGCACGTGAATTTATTCGTAACCTATTAAGTGATATTTCCTATTATTCTAAATTGTATTTCATACTTTCATTGTATTTGTAATTTACGATTAAGACAATGGGAGAGTATTAGCACGTGTGATACTAAATTTTGTACTTGTGGACGAAGGTATATTTTGGTTCGTAAGCTGTGGTCGACAGTTAGGTTGGATTGGCCAATGTGTGCACAATTTTGTTAGGACCTATATTGATAGCGTTTCTTTCTTAACCCTAAGAAAAAAAAGGAGAGTTGTTGCTTATGTGGTGACATTTCCCTGTTTGTACGCGCATACAGCACCGCTGAATTATGACGAGTATTGGTGACTCTTGTGACATTTCCTTTTGGTCTGCTCAGAGTTTTAGGTTAGGGTACCTTTTGTAAGTTTGGTTGTATCCTATTGCGCGAAAACAGTTTCAAATTAGTGCTTTTTGTAATATTAATGTGCTCCTTGATTTCTCGTGTAATCTGCTCATAATTGCAGTTGTTACCCCCTTTTACATAGCATTTTCTTGTCATGTACTTTGTAACTTAACTACACATAATACGGGATGGGTACAACAAATAAAATATAACAAATTCTTCGAAGAAAGTTTTACGCATTTCTATCCTCAATATTTTATTATTACGTTGTAACAATAACATTAATAAGTATTTTGTCATAAGTGTGCTGAAAATGATATGGTGGTGTCAAAATTAATATTAATGGCGAATGCAGTATAGTTGTCATTGCTAGATATTTCCCTCACAAAAATTTATTGCAATAATATTTTATTGCTTTCGTTAAAGTTCTTAAGCAGAATAGCCAAATGAAAAATATTTCACCCAGGCTGGCTGGTACGGACTGCTTTTTGGCACCATACTTATTTTCTCCCTCCTTGTTCTGTTACGAGGGACCGACTAGACGTATAATCTAATTTATTTGTTATGGTGGCCGCTTGGGTAGGCCACCGAACGGTGTGCAAAGCTCTAGCGGAAAACGTTTTTTTAAAAAACCGTTCAGCGTGTTTGAGTGTGGTCTGCTTACGAATAACATTTAAGAAACGTTACGCGTCTGTATACGATTTTCAGTTCCTCCATTTCTCTCTAACGCATGTTTTTGTGATAGTGAAAATGGCTCAAAAGGGTGTTTTCACTGCCATTTTTAGGTATGGACATTCAGGTACAAAACATTAAAAAAGGATTAGGGACATGCATAAAACCTTTAATTTTGTTATAACGTCTTATAATGGCAGGGTCTCCGCTGAAAGTCTCATAGATGCGCTTTATCGACGGCAAGACTACACGCCAGTTCAGTGCTTTGCGCGCAGAGGCGATGAGAGAGCTAATGCCCATGTATCGGCCGCCCCTAGCGTTCCCACGCTTTTAGGCCTGAGGGCCTCAGACGTGCAAAATTCCTTCATCCAGGCAGCAACCTAAAAAGGGCTCTGTTATTGCTTGCTGGATGTTTTTCTATTGCATTACATGTTTTATTGTGTAATTGTTATGCACACAACAAAAACGCAAAGGGCATGTTATTTTCAAGAGAACATCACTTTAGTGTTTTCAATTTTAACTTTCATTACCAGTAAACCAACTCCAAAACGTCAATTATTTATTTATGAAATCTGTACTTTGCTAGCTTTCCTTACTACAAAATATTCCATGTTCTTGTTCCAAAATTAAAAAAAAATAATGCTATTCTAGTAGTATCGATCATGTTTATATTTTCTAATGGTAACTAACTACTCTTTTATTAAAAGGCACATTTCAAACAATTTCAAACTCCTGTTGAGCTCTAATTTTTATACTCCGGTGACCCAAGTGGCATCCTAGCCATAAGCAGCCTTTGACCTTGAGGCTGAGAACGTTGATTCCAGCCACAATTATGAGAAAACCACTAATTATGGCCGAAAATATGTATTTCTTAGAGAACGAGTTCGATTTTGTCAAACAATTTGACATTTCAGTAATGGTAATGTAACATGACAAGTGTTTTCACATTTTTTCTTACATGATGTGAATATATTCACCTGCTTGTGTACAAAATATGAATTCGTCTTATATTTTAAAATCAAGGAATATGAAGCTCTGTCTTAGATAATTGTTTGTTTTTTATTATTTCATATATTTTATTTGTCAGCTGATATGTTTTGTAGCGGAGTAGGTATTCACGATCATCTTTTATATGCAGTCACTGTGAAGTGTCAAAGTCAGTCGGTTTCAACCACTTGGTGAGCAAATTCGGGTGGTTGAGTCATAACAAAACTGTGCCCCATTTGGTAAGATTACTCGTCATCATCAAATCACTTGGAACTTAAAAAAACAGCATAAACCCACGGCCAGTAGAACAAATATATTAATTTGGCCTGATTGGAACAAAGGATGTGTAGATACATAAAAACTGGGTGATTATTTTATAATCACTGAGATAATCGAGTTTCTGCAGGGGAATAAAATTTTAAAATGTTGCTGATAGTGTAGGTACAATAAACAAAGACAATTTTGTGGTATATACGTAGTATGCAAGAACGTTTCCTACATGCAAGACTTTTTCTTACATAACGTTAATCTTAGAGTACTTATATTTTCAAATAGACCAGGACGATGTTTTCAGTGTACACAGTGCGGGCAAAAATATTTCTGTCTACTGCCAGAACCATCTAATATCGTACAAATAAACTTCTTTCAGAAAGTGACGGACTCACACAAACAACACCAAATTTCAATCGAACTACAAGGTAATTTAAATATGCGACAGGTCGTACCAGTACTAGCCTTAAAGTCACCAGCTCTAAAATAAAAATTCTTCTTTACCAGCAGACATACAGTAGCCCTAAAGTCACCAGCCCTACAGTCTGTAGCCTTAAAGTCACTAGCCCTAAAATATTTTAAGACTGCTGACTTTGGGCTACTGACTTTAGGTATAACGAGATGTACCCTCTGTAGGCGAGGGTACACTAATTCATTGAAAGGACATCCTGTAGTTACCAAGTTAAGATAATATATAAGTAAAAAAAAATGTTTATATAAAGGAAAGTATAATTAGCAACGTTGTAGTAATCAGTACATCACTCTATCTCTGTCTTTAATTCAACATTTTTATGTGCTGTTCTATTTATACTCAAATATATGTAATTTGATACGGTCTTTTTTTTTTTACTATAACCCTGTTTATTTTTAAATGCTTTTTTCAAAAATTGAAAATGGGAGTAATCACATTTTGATTTCTGTCAATCAAAAATAACAAACAAAAGTAAATTTATTAAAGAAAAATTAATATTGAGGCAAGGCCTGTTCCTAACCATATTTATCAATATGATAAAAAAAAAAACATTTTATTTACTAAAGGTTGCACAAGAATATGGCCGTCATCGTTCTTCCTGTAGTGAGCTCTTGTCTACAAATCAGGAAGTTAGATCCCAACCGTCCTTTGTGGGCCATCTCGTTGCAATGCGGGAGTTCTTGATGAAAGATTGCACATGTTTGTATCTAGCATTTCTGTTTTTTTTATCAATCTCGTAATTACATAATTTAAAGTTCAAAAATGTAAACGTGCACTATTAATCATATCTAAGTTCACTGAACTGGACACTTTATAAAATTTTATAAGCAAATAGAGCTAGCTTTGAAAAAATTTATGATATATTATTAAACTTGACTGCATTTTTCATACTTAACAAATAAAAAAAAAAATTGGNATAAAAAAATTGGCATTTAAAAAATTTCATAGAAATAAAATTTAAACCACCCTTCAATTGTTTTAAAATTTCACCACATTTGTTTTCTGTTGATCTAATGTACGGTTAATGTTAATTCTTATTAACAAACAATGCAAATTATATTTTATTTCGCATNAAAAAAATTGGCATTTACAAAATTTCATAGAAATAAAATGTAAACCACCCTTCAATTGTTTTAAAATTTCACCACATCTGTTTTCTGTTGATCTAATGTACGGTTAATGTTAATTCTTATTAACAAACAATGCAAATTATATTTTATTTCGCANTTGTTTTCTGTTGATCTAATGTACGGTTAATGTTAATTCTTATTAACAAACAATGCAAATTATATTTTATTTCGCATGCCATTTTTACAATGTATTAAATTAATTTATTTAAATCAGCATTAGATAAAATTGACTTTCTCAAACTATTTCATTAACCATTTAAAATATCTGAAATTTAGTTATCCAGTATCTGCGATGGTGTATTCGAAAACCTAAAATAAAATCATTTTTAAATCAAATTATTTTCATGCATCAATTGTAGCATCATGCACTGCATTTTATTGGCAGTAAAATTTGACTGAAATATATAATACACAAAAAAGAAACATAAGCTTTTCAAGCGAGTACACAGAAATAAAATGAATAGAATACAATCAAGAGCTAATATTGAAACAATATTAGTTTAAAGCATAAAATACCACAATTATGAATTTAATATCATTATAATTATAATTTAACAAGTACCATTATACATATCCTTTAGCTATGGTACATAAATAATTTTCATATACAATTTACATAACATAAATAATGAATACTGTATTGCTTTTGGTCTTAGACTTAATTTCGTTAGATTCAATAATTAAAATTGTATAGCCTTCAAGACACGATTTTTATTTTGTGCTGACAAATTTATTTATGAAATATTTGCTGTTGTATAGTTATAAATTTAAGAACTCGAAGCCGTTTCACTTGCACATTAAATAGTAGTAAGTACAGATATAAATATATTTAAGTGGTTAATTATATTAGGAGAGCTAAATATTTAAACTGTCTTGGAGGCAATACTATCATAACAATAACTTATATACAACAATATTGTTACAGGTAGTCAAGAAACTAGATTCATGTTCACTATCCTAATGAAAAAAAAAAACGACACGCGGATAACATGACTCTATATGCGTATATAAAAAGTTTCTGATAATAACAATTATTGAATTAACATAACGAGTCTCGAAAAAAATTGTATGTATGTTCTTCTATACATTATTTAAATAACAGAGAAAGAAATAATAAACAGACACAATTTTCAAATATATGAAATGACCAAAGTGTGTAAAAATATAATATATTTTAACACATTGTTGGAGCGATGTTTNACAATTTTCAAATATATGAAATGACCAAAGTGTGTAAAAATATAATATATTTTAACACATTGTTGGAGCGATGTTTACATNCACAATTTTCAAATATATGAAATGACCAAAGTGTGTAAAAATATAATATATTTTAACACATTGTTGGAGCGATGTTTACATTTCTCATAACTGACAATTCTGCCCCTATTCTCTTCACACACATTGATTTCAGAAAATTAATTAATATAAATAAACTTCCAGTAATTTATTAGATCATTAAAGAAAAATAAGAACGTTGAGTAGTATTTAGCGAGCGTGGGCTTTACAGAATGGCCTGCCTCCTTTGGCGTAGAAACTCTGTCCTTCTAGGTTCTTCTTGCAGTTCTGAAAAAAAATTGTAATCATAAAAGAAGCTTCCTCTACCTTTATCATCAGTACAAAGTAAAAGTATGTCACAAATTATACATACTACACAAATAAATGTAAAATATACTAAATATATTTTATTTAAACTTCTTTGGATTGCATCCATAATGTATAAAATAAAAAATAATGTTAAAAATATGTTTTCCTTAAAAAAAAAAGTTGAGTAGTTGAAATGCTTGTCATGGGATACTTAAGTCTGTCCTACTTAGACACTAATCACACTTTAAGACTTCTCCAGGCATATACTAAAATACACCTTTAGTAGTTTATGGTAGATTAGGATNAGACACTAATCACACTTTAAGACTTCTCCAGGCATATACTAAAATACACCTTTAGTAGTTTATGGTAGATTAGGATACTTTAGGATAGTTAGGTTGTCCTAGCATTAACAATTTACATATACTATTGCACAATATTGCATCATTTAAGCTAGTCTGACTTTTTAAGTGGCTGTTATTACTCTACATTAAGTTACAGTTACTTAATTTTCAGTAATTTCAATACAATTCGTAATTCATTAATTTATAAATGTTTTAATAATCACTATATTTAAGGCTTTCATAAGGGAATAACTTTTCCTTACATTCAATCTCTGTACCCTTACGTACTTGCTCACCAAGTTGTAATACAGTAACTTTCATATGTTATTCATCTGTTGCTTCAAGGTCAACCACTTTACAAAGGAATTTTCTACTGTTGTAGAGTTTTAAACGTATCAACCTCCTGGAATGTTGGTAAGATCTGATAATCTGCAGTCTCAGACGTGTTCAGAATAACTCATTTCCACTACTTCCAATTTTCGGGGCTTGTTGAGGCATCCTGCAAACAGTATCCTTGTAATGTTTAAATGTATTTTTCAGTGATAGATTATATAGTCCACAGTAACCCCTTTAACAACTGTTCACATCTCTTCGTGGATGGTACATGTCCTATGCTAGGGGTCTTGGATGTCTTCCTGGGGTATGGGTTATGTTATAATAGTAGTTTGTGAGATATTATTTTAGTATTACTACTGGTCACAACTTCGATGTACAACACTGATAATGATCTAGGTCAGGAAGGTTTTGTACTAGCACACGTGAATATAATGTTGCCGCTCTGGCGTAGAGTGATATTGGAAAATCACGTATCAAGATTTTTCAAGAGTGAACGCACGTGCTGTGATTTTGGCGAAGTGCTTGAATGATTTTGTTATAATCTTGGCATGAATATTTTCTTTTTTATGAATTTTAACGTATAGTGGAGATGGAACTAAGCAGCCTATTTAGGAACGGAATCGACCTTGGCGTTCACAGAATTTTCCTGGAATGTTTTCGGAAAACTGTAAAATCTGTCGACGAATGCATCGGGTATCAAGCCCAGGTCACCCCTAACGCAAGTCGCGTCATCTCGCTTGCACCACACGACAGAATACATAAATTTTATTGCGTTGTTGCATGGTTACATACTTAGAAAGCATCAGGTGCGAACTTACGTAAATAAATAATAATAGTTGTAGTCTGAGGTTCAGAAACATTTCTCACGAATATTTTGTCATGAGCTTTTCTATATTTCAAAGTTACCAGAAACATCTATGCAGAAATACAAGTTCAGTATTCCTGTCATGCTTTGCTTCACTACAGCGTAATTAAAATGGTATGGAATATAGGTTCTAAAATATGGTTTTAGTGCAGTGCGCGTGTGTAAAAATTCTTACTGGAAAATCTTAATACATTAATTTTTTTCCCAACGCAACACTTATGTCCAAACAATATAGAAGAAAATAAATACTGAAGGATGCTCACAGTTAAAAGAAGGTAACGAGCGAATCACGAATGACAAATGGTAAATTTATACAAACCTTGGCAAGTGACGATACTGTGCCACATCAAAATATGGAAATGAATTTCAAATATATTTCAGAACCTAATTNCAAACCTTGGCAAGTGACGATACTGTGCCACATCAAAATATGGAAATGAATTTCAAATATATTTCAGAACCTAATTATGGGTAATTAATTCACGGAAAATTAATATAGATTACTATACAAATTTTATTTTAATAAATGTTGTAAACATGCCTTTATTCTCAGTTTGAGCTTTGGAAGATTTCATTAATTATTAACTGAATTCAATTTTTTCAGTATTTATTTATGACAATACTTAAATTAGGGTGAAAGTATTTCAAAATTTTGATTAGGCTGTTTATCAGATATTACAAAGGAAAGTTATTCATTGCTTTCGGTTTTATTTAATNCAAACCTTGGCAAGTGACGATACTGTGCCACATCAAAATATGGAAATGAATTTCAAATATATTTCAGAACCTAATTTTGGGTATTTAATTCACGGAAAATTAATATAGATCACTATACAAATTTTATTTTAATAAATGTTGTAAACATGCCTTTATTCTCAGTTTGAGCTTTGGAAGATTTCATTAATTATTAACTGAATTCAATTTTTTCAGTATTTATTTATGACAATACTTGAATTAGGGTGAAAGGATTTCAAAATTTTGATTAGGCTGTTTATCAGATATTACAAAGGAAAGTTATTCATTGCTTTCGGTTTTATTTAATNTATTTCAAAATTTTGATTAGGCTGTTTATCAGATATTACAAAGGAAAGTTATTCATTGCTTTCGGTTTTATTTAATTACTTTGGGTCACACTTTTACTGTTTTTTTATAGATGTGGTTCATTAATTGGTTTTCTGTATATTATAAACGTTGCGATCGTTTGTCTGTGCACAGGATGTTAAACGCTGCTTAGCCAATTCCTTCGGTAGATAGCTCATCTCGCACCCGTTGTTATTTCTGCAAGCGATAGTTTTTCCATATGCGGGTATTCATGGGAGTCTTCAGTTGCCTGCCTAAGCTATCTATCGGCAGGTATTTTGTAATTGCGTCTCTCATTTGTTTGGCAAATCTATGTGGTTCGTGTGGCTTTGTTCAAACACTTCTGGCTTTTGCGGGGAGTCATCATGACGTGCTACTATCGTGATGCAGCTGCTGTAATATTTTTCGGCATGTGCCTATAAGATGCTCTAATTTCCTTGCTAGCATACTTTCCGAAGGAAAGAAAGGCTTATGAGATCACTTTCCTGTCTGTGTGTGAATTATGTGTGTGTGGCTGTGTGTGTGTTTGTGCGCATATGTGAGAACCAACCTCCTTTTAAAGTTTTGAACGCTTGAACAGAATTTCACCAAACTTGGTGCACATATAAAACTTATTAAGGACATATGACTTTTATAGTTTTCGACCACGGCGGGCACTTTCAAAATGGCGGCTAATAAATGTTTTCGGTTGATATGTCATATCTCGGGAACCATTTAACCGATATATAACAAATTTTGTATATTGGTAGACCATTGTGTAGGCATAACATTTTGATAATGGATATTGTTTTTGGTCAGCCATTTTGTAAGATAGCATCAATTGAAAAAATTAAGATTTTACATTATATCTCGAAAACTATTCAACCAATTCTCACCCAATTTTGCATATAAGTAATACTATTGTACACCATGTTAACTTTAGTGATTGAACTTGATAAGTTACCTATTATAAATGGCGGGAATACAAACGTTTTAAGTTTTTTAGTATATCTGGCCATTAAACCAATTTTGCATACTTAAAGTATATATTACAAGCATCGTATATGTCAAAAAATAATCACTTTTGTTGGCAATTTTGGAAGATAGAACCATACGAATAAATAAATTTATTATGTCATAACAAGGCAAATAATTAACCGCTTCCAACAATATTTAGCAAACAAGTAGTACTGATGCAGATGGCGTCAAGTGATATGTTTTAAGCATGTCAGACANGCTTCCAACAATATTTAGCAAACAAGTAGTACTGATGCAGATGGCGTCAAGTGATATGTTTTAAGCATGTCAGACACTTATTTAAAAAATGGCGGCCATATAGCCTTTCAGCTTCGAATGCTATATCGTCGAATCTGTAATTTGTAATCAATTTCAACATTACTTTGTATGCTGGCAGTAGATATTACAACTATCAACTGTATGTGCATAGAGAATCATTTGTCAGCCATTTTGTAAGATAGCAGTATGTGAGTTTATTCAGATTTTGTCATATTTCGAGAAACGATTAACAGATTCCTTCAAAATTTGTAAACACATAGTACTGTAGCAGTTGGTGAGAACTGGTATGTTTTATGTAGGTGAGGTACTTATTTTCAAAATGGTGGCTATGTAAATATTTAAACTCAGTACATTTTAGTAACGAAACAAAATCCAACTTAACTTTATATGCTGGCAATACCTATTACAAACATCAAATTTGTCTATGCAGTGGCTCCGTTCTCTGCTATTGTGTAAGAAAGCCCTGCCGATAAAAATTATTATTTTATTTCGTATCTCGGGAAAAAATACACGCATTCTTACAAAATTTGGCGAAGAAGTTTAATTGTGGTAGGGCATAATAATATAAGTATTTTAGCCTACTTTCCGAAGCAAATTAAGAATTATGAGATCACTTTTCTGTGTGTGTGACTGTGTGTTTGTATGGATGTATATATGCATGTGTATGATGTGTGTCTGAACATGTGTGTGTCACTCCTTCAATTTTTGAACACCTGAACCGAATTTCACTAAACTAGGTACACATATAGAAATAAGTAAGGACACCTAGATTTTATAGTTTTCGACCACGCCGGGAACTTAATTTTAAATTGGCCGTCATTTTTAAATNCGCCGGGAACTTAATTTTAAATTGGCCGTCATTTTTTAAATTTAGGATGTTATGTCATATCTCGGAAACCATTACACCGATTTAAACCAAACTTTGTATTATGACAGTACAAGGTGTAATAATTGAATTTAGATGAGAATGTTTTTGTATATACGTCATTTTGGAAGAGAGTATTACAAGAAAAAAATTATTTTTTTTACAATATACACTGAAGAGCCAAAAAACTGGCATAGGCGTGCGTATGCAAATAACAGAGGTATGGAACCAATCAGAGCAACGCGATACGGTCGGCAGCTATATCGGTTACTGCTGCTACAATGGCAGGTTATAAAGATTTAAGTGAGTTTAACGTGGTATTATAGTCGGCGCACGAGAGATGGGACATAGCATCTCCAAGGTAGCGATAAAATTTGGATGTTNGGTATTAGGCAGGTGTACCAGTTTTTTTTGGCTCTTCAATGTACATATATCAGCTAGAATTATAATATTTTTTTTTGCTGCTATAGGATCTGTTTTACGCCAGTATATACATATATATATGTATTACTTCCTGTTGTTCAAAAATGTATGATAGAAGTGGCACATTATTTACACTAATAGGAAGGCAGGGCGGTCGTGTCATCGTATTGCCTGCCCACTGAAACGTTGCGTTCTAACTGTATGATGGTAAGGGAGCAGTGGGATTACTGATGTATATGTGGACATAGAAGGCTCTGAACGACCCAGAATAACCACCCAAACAGAGAAAAAATTTTCGTCAATAGGAACGTTCTCAACCAACAGTTTTTTTTTTCGACATTCAGAAACGCGCAGTGGCATTATTAGTGAACCATTTTTCCACCCGAACTAATGTCAAGGGACTTACAGAAGAGTACATGATTTCTGAACAACCTGTACACCATTTCCCTTTGACAACCCGACAAGGACAACTAAGTTTGAAGTTTTTTGGTAATCAGGTGGCACAAATGGTTGGTAAATGCATCAATTTTTGTTATGGATCTAGCGTTCTTCTTGACATAGATGACAACTCTACTCGAGTACAGAGGGGTACTGCACAATTCACAAAACCAAAATTTATTTATTGTTGACCGACACATCACCCAAATTGGTGGTATAATCGTGTAGGGAGCAATATCCCATGGCTCTGCTTTCACTAGTACAGATAATGAGAACACTGATAGCACTTAGGTATTTTTNTGTAGGGAGCAATATCCCATGGCTCTGCTTTCACTAGTACAGATAATGAGAACACTGATAGCACTTAGGTATTTTTAAAAGATTCTGCTGCCTCGTGTGCTTCCTTTCTTGTCACGACATCAATAGGTTTTTTCCTACAGGATAATTGCAGGCCACATAGAAGAAGTATGTATTGATCACCTGCCTAACAATCGTATTTAAGTATATATATAAATATATACATATGTATTCCTTTTTGTATACCAATAACCAGGAACTGCGTTGGGTACTTTCTTAAAACAAAACACCAGGCCTTTAAGCACGCTGGCTTGTACGATTGCGTCATACATAAAAGTATAAACTCTCTCATGCTACGGGGAATGATAATATTGTGGTTAATGCATTGNTGTACGATTGCGTCATACATAAAAGTATAAACTCTCTCATGCTACGGGGAATGATAATATTGTGGTTAATGCATTGCCACCTATGTTTTATGGGGATGATTTTAAAGAGGTAAGAGAAACTGAACAAGTAAGTGTTGTAACGAATGTGAACATTAGACGTCGTGGAAAATGTGAAAAATGGGGCCAATTGAATGATCCCGAATGTCTGCTGATTATTTCTGATATTAACAATTGTATTTCTGTGTATGCAATGCATAAGAATTTTCTTAGCGAGTGGCGAAGAAAAGAAAATATCAGAGTTTTGTGCCAGTATAATTACAGCCTATGATTTTTAAATATTATCAAGAGTCATTTATTGGTGGCCATGTTAGAGAGATTAAACCATTGCCCATGTTTACCAGATATTCACATGACCTGGATATAGGAAGGATATAGAGAAATTGCTATTTGTCAAAATTCTTAACACAAAAATCAGCCAAATGAAGGAAAGTATGCAGGTTCAGTAGCCATACATATACTTGGAAACATATTTATTTGCCTCGTAACTCGCCTGGATATTTGCAGGGTTAGGTGGCAGCTGATATATTTAATAAATTTTTCCCTTCATAGTAGGTCCAATAAAATCAGTTGAGCTCTGTAAGTTAATTATGCAACATTTATTTTCTGCATTTGGTTTGTTGGTGTCAGTTGTGATAGAAAACGCGTCTTACATTCTCTCAAATGAGTTTCGGAATTTGATGTCATGCTAGGGTGTAGAAACCTAAGAATGGCACAGAACTACTTAAATGATCCACAGGCAAATTTTATACAAAGATTTAATATAAATAATAAAATAGTAATGTGAAGTTTTCAACTTCATGTTCAGCGACGCTACAATGATGTTTTGTATATTTTGGCAATGTGTTTTAATAACATAATTAGTGATGCCACAAATCACACTCCTGCAGATATGCTACATTTTATGTAAGCGAATTTTGCACCTGATTCTGAATGTGTGGTCTTTGTAATCTTTCTGTTGGGAGACTTTAAAAGTTTATCCCAGTTTTGGGACGATGTTACACATAATGACACTTCTTATAAGAAAATGGATACATGAATAAATCAAAAGAGGAAAAATGTTTCAATGTTTGTGTACTTGAGATGATTCAGTCCCAATTTATGAGTTCTAAAATAGATTATTTTAACTCAAGCTCCTTAGTAAGGACCTCACAGAATCTGTCGAATTTTGACTCCTGAAACACTATTTCTTGACGATTGACAGTCTCCCCACAGATGATTCAAAGCACACATTAGTCAAATAAAAATTTTCTGCTTAGTGTATAAGTAAGCGCCCCCTTACCGCTCATTTTCATTTTTGTGTAACGAGTTTTATTGATGAGTTTTTATATGTAGTATTGTAAGGTATTATCGTGTTTTGATAATTTTGAAGACCATTTATAAATTTAGTTCCCCAGTTTTATGCTAGAGTGATATACTCGGTGAGTTTTTAGTTAAAATGTTCTATATCAATACTTTAAATATAGAATATTATAATAGAACTTAAATCAGAAAGTAATGCAGTATAATTCAAACCGTATTTGGTATTGAAGAGGGTGTATTTAAGAGCGGGTAATACAGTTTCCTTAAACGTTTCTCACTGTTTATAACTTATTTAAAGGTATTGTAGGATTTTTCTCACAGTTTTTCGTCTTACTAATTCTAAGGCAATGGACAAATAAGGTGACCTTCAGTGAATTGGGGTGTACCTGCTCCGGAGGAGAACTCTGCTGCGAGGAATGACCACCCTATTTGCGGAGTCGTTTCCCCTTGATGCTGGACACTGAGTGTGCCTTCAGGAGGGGAGGATGTGATGGTGGGTCGTCACCTTGTTTCCCGTCAAGCTGTTTTCAGCAATTTTTGATAGGTATTTTTCGCGGCAAACGGAGAGTCATCCCACTTTAAACTACTCGAGCGTACGCCGTTTTAGGGGATGGCATGCTGCCTTCTTGGTCCGTGGTTCGCTTTGCTACAATCTTACAATCGCACTGAGTGCGCGTGCTGCCTGTCTCCTTTCCTCCTGGTCTTCCTTTAATCATGTGACATACGTGCTGCTGCACCGTCATAGTCGGCTACATCGCCGGCTAATTTAAATTTAATTGGTATGATTAGACTAAAAGATTCCAGTAATTTCTTCCACACCTGAAATGGGAATGGTGGTTCAAGCCTAACTGTACACTGGGACATCAGTGAGATCAATGGGCAGAGTTAT
>NQII01000186.1:1039089-1081489 GCA_002778355.1 Clitarchus hookeri | reverse complement strand
GGGGGAGGGGACTATATGAAACTTATACCTAATGCAAAATTAACAAATCTAAGAAATTTTTTAAAACAATTTTATTTGAAAAATTTTACACAGTTTCGTTAAAATTAACACTGTACTTGATATTTTATTGGCATTTAGTTTACTCTGTGTTGGTAAATAATTTCAGTATTTAGTGATATTTTTTTCGGAACAATTAGGTTTTTCTTGCTGTTAAATAATTTAAAAAACGTAATTTTAAATAATAAATATTAAAACAATAAAGCCGACAAACAGAAAAGAAATGTTATTTTAGATATCATGTAACCAGCGAGATTTTAATTGTATTTTTTTAAATAAAGAGTAGCAGAAAGAAAGAAAAGGACTTTGAGTGTGCCCAAAATATAATTGTAAAAACGAAATTTCATTTTTTTAATTTACTGTCTTTTGTCCGTCTCACTGGTCTCCGTATGCTGGAAAAGGTCTGGAGAGATTCGCCCTCTCAAAGAAAGACCGGGCGGTGAGCGGCAACCCGCTCCGGTTGTGTCTTGGTAAGACACTAGTGGTATGGATAGAACGCCGGCCAGACCACACGCTTGGTATCCGAGGGCGAGGATCTCAGAACCTTGTGGAAGGGTGTTCTCGGTCGTACTTGTGAATAAGGTTGAGGCTTTGGATTTGGTTACCTCAGATGAATGGCGGGGTCACCTGCGATGAGAGGGCGTGATACCTCTTCCCTATGATTGGGCGGAAGTAACGCGAGATGGCCTAACGGCTAAGAGCACTACATAAAAAAAATTAAAGTACGAAGGCCGACAGGATCTTGTATCTGCATTTATATATATATATATATATATCTGCACTGAGGGATATGGGTCGGTGACTCTTCAGGAGGTAGTTCCCTGTGTAGGAAGGTATCTGGGCGTTTGAGGTGGTGTGGCAGTACCATGATATAGCAGTTGAGCCTGGGTGCTGTACTCGAACCTAGAAAGGGTGGATGATGTGTCTGTTATAGGTTCTCTCCATCCATGGCAACCCACGGCTCCTTGCACTACCCCTGGGTAACACAGATTGGGCTCCGCTGCCAAATTCCCTATGGGATACCAGTTTACTCTTGAGTGGACAGGGGTATCTGCCATTATGTCTTCGGCCGACACATGGTACCTAGACCCCGATCACTTGGCAGGGTGTTTGATAACTTGACATCCCTGTTGGGGCCCAATACAGAAATTTCAAGGTGAAGAAATTTTAATGTTTGGTAATGGTCAGATGCAGATGACAGTTCGGCTACCTGGCTGTCTGTGCTAGTGGATGGACGAAGTTCTGTACACTGCGGAGGCAACGTTGAAAACATGAAAGAACCTGTGGATGGTTGATGATGGAAAATTATATTTAATTTCAGAGCATTGGGGCCTCACTCGTTCTTATTCTCTGGTTTTGTAGTAGAAGCCAGGAAAGGGGCTGAGGGTTGTCCCACTAAGTAGGTGTCCAGTACGGTTTGTCATCCGACAAGGGCAATTTAATGGGGGGATTAAAGGTCAATCAATCGGCCTGTAATGTGTGTAAGGCTTACGCCTGGTGAGGCTTTAAAGTGTCCTCAATCATTACCAGGAATGCACCTTTTGGATATGGTCTACTTGATCACTTTTCAGCTTTTCGGGGTGGACAGGGCTGCCTCTGTTATTTTGGGTGCTCGCCATAGTTTAAGTAGTCGGTTTATGAAAACCCACAAGTTCCATTGAAAATAAGTGGGAGCACGAGCTGATAGTGAGAGCCCCACCACGAGGATATCTCTGTAGTGTCCAATCAAATTTGGTTGGACTTGTGTTGGCAGTGGTTAACTCTGCATGCTGGAGGAGATCTGGAGAGATTCCCCTCTGGAATAAAGATGCGGCGGTGAGCAGATACTGCTACTGTAGAGTCCTGGAGAAACACTAGGGTAATGGATAGAGCCCCAGAAAGACCACAAGTTTAGTGCTGAGTAGAAGGGTCTCATTATATGTGGAAGGGTGTGCCCATGCTGCAATTGTCAATGGAATTGAGGCTTCATATCTGGTCAACTCAGGTTCTTAGTTGGGACACCTGCGATGAAAGGGCGTGATCTCTTTCCCCCACCGATTGGGCGATCGTAGTCGCGGTAGGGCTAAGGTTTAGAGCACCACATAAAAATACAAATACATGGCTGCAAAGCTATGTGTGCATATTTATGTATACACACATTCATATAGATATGCCTCTCTTCACTGTCCAAACCCACATTGAAGATTCATTTGATGTCATAACACGAGACATTCCCGCACATTGCTCGGTGTCACAGGCAAAATAATCAGAGGATATTGAGATTGTAGTCCGTCCTCATTCAGCCACCACAGGATACTCTTTTGGGACACTGCAAATTATGTTGGAGACTTCGCAGATATTAATGTTCCTTAGGATGCTCTACTGAAATGGATGCAAACACCTCCAGTTTACCCTGTTTTCACACTCAGTGCCGACCAACCAGGCTCATGAAAATCCTCCATATGGAATCTGTCAAATGGCCTCAAATTGCGATATTGCTCAGTCTCTTGGACAATGTGGCAGTCAAATCTATTCTATGTGTGTGTGTGTAAGAGATATGTGCAGCAATTGAATGCTAAGATTTTCGGAGCTGACTAAGTGCAATCTGTTAGAGATTGAACAGCAATGCAATGCAGTGAAGAAGAAAACATGAAGGAACCCGAAGAAAGCAACTAGTTAATATTCTCATATGCGAAATTCTGAGTTCGACCTCACTGGGTATCGAATCCAGTTTGCCATGGTGGGTACAAGTGACCTCACCACTACACAACTATAATTCTTCAATAACATGACCAAATTTGCCCTCGCTTCCTGCTCAGTATTTTTTGTGTCCAACGATGTGATGTGTTTCGTTTGTGCATTCACATATCAGTATGTACAGTTGCACACCCTCTTTGTCTGTACATATGGGCACAAAACTGTGTCATTAAATACTACTGTATCGGCTAATCGCATTTTCTGGCAAAAAGTACAAATGACGATCGAGGAAAAACCGAGAGGTAAGGCTCTATTTTATTTTTATTGTCACTTACCGAGCAGTTGAAACACTGACTATGGTAGTTGTTGCTCAATGCCTCAACCCAACGATCCCCTGCTTCTATCGGAAAGCCGCAGGCAAAACATTTTGTTGTAAACAATTCATTCCAATCTGAAAACCAAGGAAAATACAAATAAGATTTAACTGCACTTTTCCATGTATCTATTTACACTTTGGCATGCACAGTGAATGTCAAATATAACATAAAATTGAGCTAATATACATACATCCGAAGAAACATAAGAACAGTCACTCTAACACTCTTACACTAGCTAGAGTAAAGTTATTTCAGGACTACTTGTTATAAAAAAAAACTTTACCTCTTTATTCTCTTAATTAAATATTTTTTTTAAAGAAACTGTTAAATATTATCATATTTGAACACTACATTAGCAGATCCATGTTAAGTATACTCGTTTTGATGCAGACTGTTAAAAAACAAGTGTGAAATCCATGTTCAAGACACTTATTTTAATACAGACAGATGAAAAACAAATATTCAAATTATCTTAATGATTCCAATTAATTAGTCTCTCATGGTTTTTTACTTTTCTTTTAATTCCACATCTTTTTGCTACTACGATGCAGCTAACTGTACTCAATCTTTCCATTTATATAATAATTGGTTTTGAAAGTAGGACACAAATCTAACATATTAAAAGGTAGAATTTAATTACAACATATAGACATTTGATGAAAGTAATATACTAGTTTCAAAGATTAATTGATCTAAACAGTATTCTCGTCCGGATATAGGTAATATAAAATAGTACAAATAATGTTATTTAAACTGAAAACACAGAAACACCTCTAAACGCTTAGAGAAAAATAACGCTTTTAGGCTTAGAGTGTGTATACAACAATTCAAATTATTAGTTGAAAATACTTAGTCTTTGAGCAGCAATACATAATTTTGAGTGTCCTTTCGAATGAGCTTATTCAAGATATAGCTACAGTACAGGGAAATTTGAAACAATAGGATAGCTGTAACAGGCGCCAGTAACATTATGTAGTCAGGAATCGTTTAATATTTGCTTTGTTTACTGAAACTTAAGATATTGTTTTCCGATGGATGTCCAGTAACAATATTTAAGGCTGAGCTTATCCCTTTTTAAAATAATGTTTCGTTTATGCATCACAATTTGGGATTCATCATAATTACTGACAATGTAAGATTATCGAAAATTTACATTTTACGCGTTGTTTAATATTTCTGTGCGTTATTTTAATCGTGTGTTGCCTGCTTGTTGTAAAAATTTGATAACTTATTAATAAAATATATTTTCGTCGTATTGGAAAAATAAAGTATAAAATGCCTTGTTTTCTACCCGTAGCATTATTATTTTAATATATATATATATTTACACAATACATATTAAGTAATATGTTCTTGGCTTCTAGACTGTAACAGCATCACAATCTAGTTTTTATTTGTAGCAATGTATTTTGAACGTGACCTCGAAGGCTCAGTCTTTGTGGAGGTGTGTCCTTGACCGCATGTAATCCTGACCTTTGACAGTGGCCATATTCGGCGTGTGTCACATTGACATCGGCGTGACGATGGGATGAACTTAACACCGAAAACTAAGAAAAGTCCACAAAATAAATTTTAAATCTGAAAAGTATTTAAAAATTCAAAAATATTCCAAAAATAAAGATTAAAAAATTCCTGATTTAGAAATTCTAAAAATTAAAATAAGATTCTCTTTAAAAATTAAAAAATTTCCATAAATAATTTTTAAAACTTGTATATAAAAATATTTTACAAATATCTACATGTGGTGTTTATTGCCTATGAATCACACCCAGGTATCATTCTCACTCTACATTCTAAAAAATTGGCGAAGCACGTCTTTTTGTTTACACAGCCAGCAGGTGAACGATGCCACCACCATTATATCATTGGTTTTACCTCAAAACTACCCCCTTCCCTTCACAAATTACTAGCATATGCCAGGTGAACATTGCAAGCTATCCATTTCTTCACATTGCCACATTCGCACTACTGCTTTCCCTTTACCCTTATTTGAAGTTATCACCACTACTTGTTCCATTCCTACCATACCCCTTCAATATTAACATCATATTCTCTACCCTTCTCCAAAGGAAATAATCTTTATAACTCACGTATAGGCGCTATATTGGCTCGGGTCCATAATGCCTAACTTTGCCTGCACAGAACTAAAGATTTATTCACCATCGCTCTTCCATACATAACTGCATTCAAGTTCCTACAATGTACATACAACAATGTTTGTGGAAAATGCAACATCATGAAGGAACCATAATAATTGATAGAAATATTATACACATTACTAAAAGTATGACAAACAAACGATTACAGTTTCAGAGCAATGCAACAACATTACTTACAAAACTTTGTATGCTATGTAAAGCCTTCGCGAGATGCAATTTACACTATATGATACAAAGTATCAAGAAATCCACCTGAAAATGAAGTACAAGTCTGGGCTGCCTTCCATTAGGAACACTGGCAGTCATTAAGGTCTTGACCCACCCTTAGCCTGCACTCTATAAGGTATACATTCAATAAGGTGGCAGAAAGTTTCCTGGAGAATGTCAGCCCCTTTTTGCTCGCATAGCACTGACATTAGAAGATGTATCGTTGTGGGACAGTGTGTTCTAGAACGAAGTCGGCTTTCCAATACATCACAGATATGTTCTATTAGATTCAAATCAGGACTCTGCTCAGGTCAGCCCAATAGTGGGTCATTGTTGACGTCAAACCACTCCTTCGTACGTCCTGCAGTATGGACGAGGGCTCGGTCATGTTGAAAGACACAATAGTCATCCCAGAAATGGTCTCCGATGGTAGGCAACATGGAAGTGGTGAAAATGTCAATGTAAATGTGCCCTGACAGTGCCACGTAAAGAAACAAGGGTGCCAAGCTCCCTCCAGGAGAAACATGACAACACTGTTACTCCAGCACCTCCGAATTTCACAATCAATACTATACAGGCTGGTAAATGTCGTTGGCCACGCATTCACCACACCGACACCCTACCATCGGATAGCCACACATTGGTTTTCCACTGTTCTATTGTCGAGTTTCGATGCTCCTTACACCATGCGAGGTGGCGTTTGGCATTTTCCTGTGATGTGTGGCTTATGGGCAGTGGCTGGCCAATGGAAACCTAGTTTTCACACCTCATGCCGAACAGTCATGGTGTGTTGAGCAGATCCTGTTGCAGGTTGGAATTTCTCTGTGATGGTGGCGATGGATGATTGACGATTATGCTGTATGACCTTCTTCAATACTCGACAGTCTCTGGCAGTCAAAATGGGAGGCCGCCCTGGATGTTTTTGAGCTTTACACAACCATTCACGTTTCCATTTCACTATAACATCGGGAACAGTAGACCTTGGGGTACTTAGGAAGGTGGAAATCTCGCGCACAAACTTATTTCACAAGTAGCACCCGACTACCTGACCATGTTGAATGTCAGTGAGTTCCTCAGGCGATTCAATTGTTCTGTCTTACACTGTATGCTGACTATTGCGATCTTTGACCAGGTATTCCATGTAGTAGATAGCAGTACTCTGGCACCCCCTATGTTATACACACATTTCGCAAGGTGTCCAGATACTTCTGATCACAATTATATCTGCTGCGCACCATTACATCGAATCAAAAAGGCTTTGGATGTGATTCTGGGGAATCACATGCTAGGTTTTTTCTACCAGAGTCCACAATTCAACGTTATTGGCTGCTGGATGAGAATGATGGACCAGTCCCCGAGTGACCATATCCCAGATATTCTCAATATGTTAAACATATGGCGAACATGCAGGCCACGGAAGAAGCGATATCTGCCTTGCTTCGAAGATGGCTTGGACATGTTTAGCAACATGTGGTCGGCCGTTGTTTTGTTTGACTATGGCTCCGGGAGCGTGCTGAGGGTATGGTGTTTCAGCCTACACAACTTTCCTGATGTAAAAGTTGCATTTAAGCATGGCAGTAATTCTTAGCAGGCAAGATCATTTATGAAACCCAATTGCTCTCTAAATCAAAATGCCCATTGTTCATGCAGTATGATGCTTGACAAAAGCTTCTGGAAGGTGGCACTAACCTTGATATCGTCGAATGCAATTGCGGCCATCACTTTATTCCAAGACTAAGCAGAACTCGTCCGGAAACACAACTAATTGACACTCTGCACACTGGTGGATGTATTCTTGTACCCACTGTAGCCTCAGTCATCGACAGTTCAAGGTCATGGAAATTCTCCGCAAAAAAGTACATGCACAAACTCCTCTACGAAGCAGATGTCAACGAAATATGTAAACAGACAATATACTGCTAACACTTGAGACGTAGCTTAAAAGTACATATTTTCCATGCCTTGTTAACTCATATTTTCGTTACTTTCCATGGTCCAGTTCCAGTTTTTCGACTCCTCCTGTCCTCTTTAGTCCACTGTTTACACACTTGCATCACTTTCAGATTAAAATTTTTTTTGTGGACTTCCTTAATTTTCGGGGTTAAGTTCATCCCATTGTCACGCCGAGGTCAATGTGACACATGCCGAATATGGCCATATGAGCTGCAATTTCGCAGCATGAAAATCCTCCTTTATAGAAGCCGATCATTGGACTCCACTGAAACTCTGCAATGTGCTTAAAATGTGGCATTTTATATCGACGAGGCATACTGATGCCAGCGGCAGCATTTACAGCATACTGACGATGAAACAGTTATACTTGTTCGGATCTCCAACATGCCTCTATTTATACACATTTACTCGTCAGTTGAAAGGGGGTTCCTGCGTTTAAGCAAGTACTATTATGCCCAAATTCTCATCAATTGCATATGATACCCTGGTTTCCACTTGCTGTAAATTTAGTTTCATCTGCATTTTTTTTTAATGGTGTAGAATTTTCACACACACATTGAGTGTATATAATTTAGAGATATTTTCATTTTTTCACAAGTAGAGTTACTATAGAATGTTTTGAACAGTTTAAGTTCAATAAGCTGCGTGGCTCCATATCTCTCTTGATTTCGCTCGTCTCTAAAGTACTCGGCAGTCCTCAGCAGACATGGTGGGTCATCTACTTCAGCTCCACTGGATAGTTCTGGACGATACAGAGGTGATTAAAATTTATGACTCCTTGCTCTATAAGAATATATGACACTCTGCGAGCAGTGTTGCTTTATAGGATTGGAGTACGAGTAGTAAGATTATCTTTCTTGAGGGACAGGTTGCAAGTTCCAGGAGCTGTCCACCATTTTGGTTGACATTAAAGCAGGGGGTCGCGTTTGGCAGGCCGATACAGACAGGTTATAGAGAAAATAAGCTGTTTTACCCCAAAATCACATCAGAAGTTGATGATTTTTCCCAAAATCGCCTTTCCCCAGAAAATTACAAAAAAAAAAAAAAAAAATTATTCCCATCGAGTCCTGAAATGAGCAAAGCGGAGTTGAGGTTCCTCAGTGTATGAGCCACATACATAGTCATCAAAGCTGCAGAAGCAGATTCGAGGCTCCTTGAAGTGAGAGCCATATAGTCCTCAAAGTGGCAAGGCAGACTTAAGGCTCAGAGCTAGGCAAAGCATATCATGATTGTAAACTCTAATGTTTGTTTACATTACTGACCTCGTCAGCCATGATGTATGTGGGTGATCTTAACCCTCATTACCTTGAACTCGGAAAATTGAAAAAAATGTGAAAACTAATAAAAAACTAGGAAAAATTACATTACTGACACCGAATATTATGATGGATGTATTAAACTTGAACTTGACCTGAGTGTCTTTGAATTCCAAAGATTAGGGAGAAATCGTACAAAATCTAAAGAATTCTTAAAATTGACGGGAAAATTACAATAATGGTCCCGACTGCCATGCTGGATGGAGGCGACCTTGATCTTCTTTGTGGTGATATATAACTTATAAAGCCAAGAATAATATACAAAATATAACAAAAAAAAAAAAATTCAAAAATATTTATGAAAAATTTACATTACTCATGCCGACTGTTATGTTGGACGTAGGTAATTTTGACTTTGACACCAATGACCTTATACTCGAAAAATCTAGAAAATTCGTAAACAAATCGAAATATAACTCGGAACAATTATATTATTGATGACTAACACCATCTTGGATGCGTGNAAATTCAAAAATATTTATGAAAAATTTACATTACTCATGCCGACTGTTATGTTGGACGTAGGTAATTTTGACTTTGACACCAATGACCTTATACTCGAACAATCCAGAAAATTCGTAAACAAATCGAAATATAACTCGGAACAATTATATTATTGATGACTAACACCATCTTGGATGCGTGTGGCCTTGAGGGTTAGATTCTAGTAAAAGTGGCAGAGATCAGTCATGCTCCAGTACAACGGTCAGCAGTCAACAGACTTGTTGGTTCCTCTCAACCCCTGTGCCAATTAATCATTGACAATATAGTCGATGAAACTGCCAATTCCAATTAGGTAATTATTTGCTTTACATAACACACTTTCCTTCTCCGCTCCCAACCACACTCATAACAATAACACAACTGAACATTCCACATCCCTCATTATTTACTCGGGCTAGCTTGACTCCCTTACCATACACCCAAGTTAGCAACCTACCACTTGACTCTACCCCATTTACTCGCAATGGCTCGACCCACTTACCATCCACACTCGCCCCAACCCACCACCCAACTCTCTAGTACCTTCACTGTCTGACCTCCCAAACCCTCCCCGATAGTTGCCGACACACCTTTATGCTTTCCTTCACTCTAGCTACACTGGTGTCAGAAATTAAAGCAAATAATATACAAACATCTATCATGTGATCATTTTGCCACAAGATAGTATGGGGTGGTAGTACAAATAGGCATACTATTCAACACTGTAACATAATTTCTTGATGCACTAACAGGAAAAATCAACACATTTTCTGGTTTTGAAAAGTTTTTCAAGCTCACACTCTTCCAGAAAACTGGTTACATCTGT
This sequence comes from Clitarchus hookeri, assembly GCA_002778355.1. Lineage (NCBI taxonomy): Eukaryota > Metazoa > Arthropoda > Insecta > Phasmatodea > Phasmatidae > Clitarchus > Clitarchus hookeri. Next base: position 1,071,435 of record NQII01000186.1, on the reverse strand, counting down.
TAAATATGGCTCATGATCACCTCTAGAAGCAATAAAGGCCTGCAATGTAGTTTAATACTCCGAATAGGGTCAACAATCGCAGATTGTGGTATTTATGACCATTCTTCCTGTAGAGCAGCTCGTAAGCCCTGGAGAGTGATTGGTGGAATCGGATGCAAAGTAACTTGTCTTCCTCGAGCTGTATTGGATTTAAGTAGTGAAAGTTGAAAGGTCAATCCATGCACACAATATTTTCAGTTTCTAGGAAGACGACAACAAACTGTATTCTACGAGGCTGAGCATTATCAACCATCAGTAAGAAGTCTGGACCCACATCACCTCGATACAACCGAACATTGTGTGATAAGATCTCGTCACAATACTAGACAGCAGTTAAACCTTGCCAGCTTACCAATACAATGGCATGGAGAGATGTTCAATTGGATAGCATAATGCCTCCTCACACCATTATTGATCTACCTCCATATTGATATTTTTCCACAACGTTTGACGGCCGAAACTGTGTTCCAGACTCTGTACAGATGCGAACCTGTCTAGAATCACTCTGAGGACCTAATCTGGAAACCATCTGCAAATATAACATTGGCCTACTGTATGACTGCCCCATGAATATGTTGATGGCTCCCCTTATACAGTTGACCCATATGGATTGCTCGCATAGGTGGTCTTGCACATCGGTATGGCAGCTGGCCTTGGTGGCTGGTTGGCCTGGTTGTTATGGTAGATTCGACATGCCTTGTCCAGTTATTCGCTTAATTTTGACTTTCCCCCACCACTACAACCCTGCCACGACCACCCTCTCATACTACACTATCTGTCAATTATATTATAATTTTGCCACAATATATTATCGGTAGATTGGAAAATGAAAAAAAGGGAAAATACATCCATATTCCGAACAGCAGATGGTATGACTGTGCCCCCATCGAAAGGTGTGCAAAGATTTTAATGCAATATTAGACCGACGGCAATGTTCATTGTGTAGCCATTCGGCTATGGCACACATAAGATGTCTGGATAACTCAGTGCAGTCACAGGCGATATGGAGAATGGAAGCTGGATAGTCTCAAGCTGATGTGGCTAGATGGCTTAATGTGCATCGTTGTTCTTTTTCAGACGTGGCAACAGTTTCTAGTGTCCAGAACTGTAATCAGAAGGCCAGAGAAAGAAGTACAAAGAAGTACCTCAGAAAGAGAGGACCATTATTTGACCAAAAGGGCAAGATGGCATCACCATATTACTGCACAGCAGCTGGTATCTGACCTCACAACATCCACTGGGACAGTATACAGATGGCTTAGGCAGAGAGAACTTAAATGTCGAAGACCTGGTGTATGTGTACCCTGATGTGTGTTCACAGACAAAGATATATAGAGTGGAGCCATCAACATGCCCACTGAATAGTCGAACAGTGGGCCAATGTTATATTTACAGATGAGTAAGGATTGTGGAAGAATGCTGAGGATTGGAGAGGACTGGTGCAGAGGATTACTGAGGATTGTGGAGGGATGCTGAGGATTGGTGAACATTGGTGCAGAGGATTGCTGAGGATTTGCAAGGATTGGTGCAGAATGATGGAGAACATTGTTGAGGATTGGTACAGATAGGCAATGATTGGTGCAGAGGAGTGGTGCTGATTGGTGCAGAGGATTGTTGAGGATTGGTGCGGAGGATTTGTGAGGATTGGTGCAGATTGATGAGGAATGATGAGAATCTGTGCCGATTGTTGCAGAGGATTGGCGATGATTGTTAAAGAGGATTGGTTAGGAATGGTGCGGATTTCTGAGGAGGATTGTTGAGAATTAGTACAGAGGATTGCTGAGTATGGGTGAGGATTTGTGCGGATTGGTGAGGATTCGTGCGGTTTGGTGAGGATTCGTTCAGATGATTGATATTTGAGAAAAGTACGAAAGATAAGACTGTTGGTCACACGAGCTACCTTCATACATTTTAAGTCTCAAGGGCCTATCACAATTGGTTCGTAAACCATTGACAACAAGGCTTTTAAAAATGTTGGCAGATGCTGATGTATACCATGATTATATCATACTTTTGTGCAGATAGTCGTTACTCATATGATGGGCAAGAAGTTGCCACATTTACAAACATAAAAAAAATCTAATCTGAGTAGCATTATTATGCCTACATTACAGCCAAGCTAGAGAATAATTTGCAGTTTCCGACATTGTATGTATTAATAAAATTTCAAGAGTGAAGACCTGAAATGTAGTTGATAAATTTTTGCATGGTTCTGCTATACTCTGTGTATAATTTCGGTACGATTAAAAAAATGTTTTAAATTATAAAAAATTATTTTTAAAATGGTATAATTAATGCATGTTTTCGATATAAACATTCTCTGTGCCTATAAAACCAATTTGGCTAACAGAAACACACATATATGGTTGAGGGGTTAGTAGGTGTAAGCTCTAAGCTCTTTTGGGTTGCCCATATGTCATGAGACGAGCCGAAGACCCAAGTCCGTCAAAAAAGGAGTCCTCAGTCACCCAGCCGGCCAGCGGCACAAGCTGCACACTCCCATTTAAAATACATTGTTCCTGTAGCCCCATTTATACACTTTTTACACTAAAATATGGAATACACCTTAATTTTAATTAATTTGCTACATACATATGTTGTTCCTGCTTTAAACTTATGTTTCCCTCTCTCACTGTCCTTATTAGGTAGCACACTGGAAACTGGGATAATATAAAATTACCTTAATTTTATGAAAATATGTAAACAACTCCCGTCCAATATGTTCATATAGAAGAAACAAATATAAATCTGCATGGTTTAGTGTACACTATGTATTCATGTTTTCATTAGGCAGGTACCGCGAACTGGTCTCAAATAACTATAACACATAGACTTCAAATTTTTTTATGCATCGACAAAAGCTACTTAAAAAGTACAGAACTAAATATGTTAAAATAGGTAAGTTAAATATGATAACCATGCTTGCTCGCAAACACTATCAGAATTTGACTACTTATTCTATTCTAGGCGTAAAATGCCTACCTGATTCACAGTAAGGAAGACCATCCTCCAAGAAGAATGGGTTGTTCTTGAACAAATTTCCACAGTAAGTACAGGCAAAGCATTCTGGGTGGAAGTGCTTACCGACAGCATTCAAGCAATCCTGTAATGAAAAATTAAGACATTAATTAATATTATCTTGCAGAGAATGCAGAAAGTCAACAAATCACAACAACATGTTACCTGAACAGACAAATTTATTAAAAACAATTTCAACAGTTGTAAAACAGATTGGTCATATATAACTAACATTACTTATTGTTATTATAGATACGATGTTTAGTCATTAATTATCCACACATCTTTTAATTTACAATGTATGTTAGGCTTAATGTCAGGGCAGCGCATTCCATTGAAGGTCACCCACTATATACCCAGTGATGGCGGTGTGATGTGATAGTGATACATAATTAGCAACTGCACTATAAGAAACGTTTGCCTCACTTATGATTTGCATTAAAGGAGAACAGCCTGCAGTGATACGTTTTAAGTCTATTTTCCGAAGGAATGAAAAGCTTATGAGAACACTTTCCTGTCTGAGCGCCTGTGTGTGTGTGTGTGTGTGNAGTCTATTTTCCGAAGGAATGAAAAGCTTATGAGAACACTTTCCTGTCTGAGCGCCTGTGTGTGTGTGTGTGTGTGTGACTGAGTGTGTTTGCTGTGCGTGTGTGTCCCCCCTTTCAATTTTTTAACGCGTTAANTGTGTGTGTGTGTGTGTGTGACTGAGTGTGTTTGCTGTGCGTGTGTGTCCCCCCTTTCAATTTTTTAACGCGTTAAAATATTTTTACCAAACTCGGTACACATATATGGCTTAGTATGGACATCTGACTTTAATAATTTGCCACCACGCCGGGCACCTACATTCAAAAAACGGCAATTCTTTAATTTTAGGTGATATGTTATATCTAGTGAACCATTCGACCGATTCAAAACAAATTTCGCAGGCTGGGAGAGCGTCGATTAAGCATTAAATTTTGAGATGAATATTTATGTTGGCAAGCCATTTTGTAAGATAGCGCCATGTGAAAAATCACGTTTTTGTCATATCTCGGTTACCAATAAACCAATTTCTACGAAATTTGGCAAACAATTAATACTGACGCAGATGATGTTAAGTGATATGTTTTAAGTATGTCATACACCTGTTTTAAAAAGGGCGATCGTATAGCAATTTTTGCTAAGAATAGTATATCGTCGAAAACATGTAATCATTTTCAACTTATCTTTGTATGCTGGCAGTATACACTGGAGAGCCAAAAAAAAANATATCGTCGAAAACATGTAATCATTTTCAACTTATCTTTGTATGCTGGCAGTATACACTGGAGAGCCAAAAAAAAACTGGTAAAGGTGGGCCTATGCAAATAACAGAGGTATGGAACCAATCGAAGTAACGCGATGCGGTCGGCAGCACCTATATAAGACAACAAGCGTCTAGCAAAGTTGCTAGATCGGTTACTGCTNAAAGTAACGCGATGCGGTCGGCAGCACCTATATAAGACAACAAGCGTCTAGCAAAGTTGCTAGATCGGTTACTGCTGCTACAATTGCAAGTTATCAATATTTAAGTGAGTTTGAACATGGTGTTATAGTCGGCGCACGTGAGATGGGACATAGCATCTCCGAGGTAGCGATAAAATTTGGATTTTCGCTTACGAACATTTCACGAGCGTGCCGTGAATATCGGGAATCCGGTAAAACATTAAATCTTCGACATCGCTCCGGCCGGAAAAAGATCGTGAACGAATGGGACAAACTACGACTGACGAGAATCATTAAACGTGACAGAAGTGCAACCCTTTCTCAAATTGGCGCAGATTTAAATGCTGGGGCATCAGCAAGTTCCACCGTGCGAACTATTCAACGAACCATCATTGATATGTCCTTTCGGAGCCGAAGACCTACTCGTGTACCATTGTTGACTGCACGACATAAAGTTTTACGCCTCGCCTGGGCCCACCAACACCGCCATTGGGCTGTTGATGACTGGAAACATGTTGCCTGGTCTGACGAGTATAGTTTCCAATTGTATCGGGTGGATGGACGTGTACGGATATGAAGACATAGTCGTGAATCCATGGACCATGCATGTCAACAGGGGACTTTTCAAGCTGGTGGAGGCTCTGTCATGGTATGGGGCGTGTGCAGTTGGCGTGAAATAGGACCCCNTTCAAGCTGGTGGAGGCTCTGTCATGGTATGGGGCGTGTGCAGTTGGCGTGAAATAGGACCCCTGATACGTCTAGAGACGACTCTGACCTGTGACAGATACGTAAGGATCCAGTCCGATCACCTGCATTCATTCATGTCCATTTTGCATTCCGACGGACGTGGACAATTCCAGACGGACAATGCGATACCCCAAACGTTGAGAGTTGCTACCGAGTGGCTCCAGGAACACCGTCCTGACTTTAGGCACTTCCACTGGCCACCTAAATATTCAGACATGAACATTATTGAGCATAATTGCGATACCTTGAATCGTGCTGTTCAGAAGAAATCTCCACCACCTCGCACTCCTATGGATTTGTGGACTGTCCTGCAGGATTCCTTGTGTGAATTACCTCTTGCATACCTTCAGACATTAGTCGAGTCCATGCCCCGTCGTCTTGCGGCACTTGTGCATGCTCGCGGGGGCCCTACACGATATTAGGCAGATGTACCAGTTTTTATGGCTCTTCAGTGTATATTACAACAATTAACTTTATGTATCAGAGAATATTTTACACGCCATTTTGTTAGATAGTACCAATTGAAAAAATAACCATTTGTCATATCTCGGAAAACCAGTGACCGGTTACTATCAAATTTGGTAAACAAGTAGTGTTACGGAAGATGATCTAAATTTGTATGTTGTGCATCAGACACTTATTTTCAAAATCGTGGACATATAGCTACTTTAGCTTTAAACACTATATCGTCGAAACCATGTTATCAGTTCCAACTTATATTTGTATGTTAGCAGTAGATATTTCAACTATCAACTGTATCTATATAGAGCATATTTTGTCCGCTATTTTGTAAGATAGTGCCATGGGAATAAATACAATTTTCATGTAATACATCGGGACAAAATTTTACTAATTCCTATCAAATTTGGCAAACTAGTAGTACTGAGGATGATGATGGTAAGTGGTATGTTTTAAGCATGTCAGACATGGCAGCAATATAGCCATTTTAGCTTAGAATGCTATATCGTTGAAACCAAGCAATCAATTCCAATTTAACTTTCTATGCAGTCAGTAAATATTGTAACTATGAGCTCTATCTACACGGATCATCTTTTCCCCTCCATTTTGGAAGATATTGCACACAAATAAGTAAAGGTTTTCTTTCATATCTTGGGAAGCAATTCACAGATTCCTACAAAAATTGGCAAATAAATAATACTGCAGGGGGTGGTGTAAACTGGTATGTTTTATGTAGATGAGGTACTTATTTTCAAAATAGTGGCCAATATAAATATTTTCGGTCAGTATATTTTTTTAACGAAACAAAATCTAACTTAAGTGTGTATGTCAAATGACAAATTTCTCTATTCAGAGCCCCATTTCTCTGGCATTTTGTAAGATAGCCCTACCAATAAATATAAAGTTTTTATCTCATATCTCGGGAAACTACCAATCCATTCCTACAAAATTTGGTGAAATTTTTTAACTCTAGTAAGCCATATTAATATATGTATTTTTAATATTTGAGACATTTATTTTCAGAATGGCGGCTATAAAATCATTTTGATTGTGTGAGCTATATACACGAAAGTATGCACTCTATTTTTACTTCAATTTGTATGCTGGCAGAATTCACTCGTCAAATGGGCTAATAAATAACTTTTTGTCTCCCATTTATGAAGATTATCACATAAAAATTATGGAGGTTTTATGCCATATCTTTAGGACCAATCAGTCGATTACCACCAAATGTTATACGTTATGGTATGTAAACTGGCATGTTTGATGAGCGGCAGCTCTCTTTTTAATGGTTTTTATGTAAGTAATTAATTTAGTATATTGTTTCTATTAAAAATTTCTAGAAGGTTAATCTGCATTTTGTANCAGCTCTCTTTTTAATGGTTTTTATGTAAGTAATTAATTTAGTATATTGTTTCTATTAAAAATTTCTAGAAGGTTAATCTGCATTTTGTACACTAACAGTATTCATTAGAAGCATCAGTTATGCACACAGAGATACCATTTTTCCATTCTATTTGCAACATAGTGGCACTTGAAAAAATCGAACGTTTTGCCATATTTCTGGAATAGTTCACTTAATTTCCACCAAATTGTGCAAATCACAAATGCTTAACTTTCGCGATTTAAGTGGGTCAGACTGCGATGTTCAAAATTGCGGCTTCATAAATAAATTAGGTAAGTTTGTCACTTCTATTAAACAATTAAACCAAATTCAACCAAAATGTTAACGTTTTATATTCGAAAAAACATGTAAAACCTTTTTTGACAGTTTTTTAAGATAGCATGAAATAAGAAAATAAAGTTTATATACCATATTTCAGAGGCCAATCATCCTATAATTAGCCTTACAGTAGGCCATGTAAACTTGCAATTTTTAATAGGCTCACTCCTTTTTTTTTAATTGACATCCTTTAAGTATTTTAGGATAGTAAACCCTTCCATTTGAATGATTAGTCTGATTAAATCCGAAATTGATGCTCCGAATCCGACCTCCATAATTAAGTTGATTGCACACTAGTTTATTGTATGGGCTTTTTTTGTGTTCAGATTCCAGGTAAGGTACTTGCATATTTTTAATTGTCTCATTACTGTTGCATAAGTTTTTGATTTAATTTATAATGATATTGCGTTCAAAGAGAAGTCAAGTCCTACCTACCAAATCAGTTTTTTATAACTTATTTAAAAATTAATTGCACCCACGTTGAAGAAAGTAGGCTGATTAATTATGTCAGTAACTTTTTGTTTGAAGTTGAAGGGTTAGTTTGATGCCGATATTTAAGGAAGAGAGTGTGCAAAGTGTGGATAAAGTTGTGTTGTCGCGAAGAAGTGTCTATCCAAGAGAGCTGTGCTCTTATTCTTACATGACAATGCACGTCTGCATAACATTCTCCAGATTGTCGAAACTCTGCAAAAACTTTGTTTTCATGTGTTAAAGCATCCTCCCTATTGTTATGATCCCGCTCCATTGGACTTTCACGTGTTTGATCCCCTGAAAGCATCCCTACGAGGACGAATATTTCACCTTTGATGACGACGTGAAGACAGCGGTGCAATGGTAGTTTGCAGCTCAGCCTATCGTTTTTATAATGAGCCCTGCAATCTGTATTAAAAATAAAAAATATTATATAAAAAATTACGTGCCATAATCCGGATAGTTTTTGACTCGCACTTATATATGAGACGTCGTTTCTCCTACAGTATAATATATCTGGAGCAAAGTCAGTAAAACTGCTACCACGAGCTAATTATAAGGTTTTGAACGCAAAGCATAAGGATTCTCGTGAAGTTGTAACTTAGTTTATTTTAAATTGATAACTGATGGTCAGAGAGTCATTATCATTAGACAGGAGCAGTGTGCTGGGGCATTTTTGCTTATGCCTGGTGGTGAGCTTTTGGGTGTGCTTCTGTGTTTTCACAAGTCACACTCACACTTGTTCAATGGAATTTATTATCGTTCAAGGCAGAAACACTTAGGTAGTTCAGGTCTAATTCCGCCTAAAACTCTAAGAGACAGTAAAAGATTTATCATTTTTTAATTTGCATAGTTTAACGTTATTCCAAATTTTAGGTTGTTATGTTTGGGTACTTGTAGATTGCTCCTTTTTGAACCTCCTTCAAATTGTGTTAACAAACAAGGGTTTCCTTTAATTTATTTTTCATGTGCATGTTTGCGTGTTTGCCTACTCTTCGCCTCATTTTTAGAAATATTCCACTACTCACCATAAGTTTTGTAAATTCTTTGAAATTTGAGGAAAATAGGTTATACTTTTTAGTTGTTTAATATAGCAGGCAATATTTTTACACGCACGTTTGTTGTGAATATTATTATAAGTGTTCCCAAGCATGCAAAAATAAACTTATGAATGGTTACGAATTTTTCAAAAATAAAGCCCTTCTTGAATATTAATTTTGCATTAGAAACTTTAACCCAAATGCGCGTGGTTTTTAACTCGTTTTTGCCTATCAGACTGAGTTTCCCACACTTATTAAAACGAACTTTGTTTATAAAGTTTTCAGTAATATCTCTTTCAGGCCTGTGTGGCGCAGATGTAAAATTGCGAAGCACACAGGACAATTGTACAAACTTCTGCAAAATCCGGGACTAGGAAAATTATAACTACAATTAATGAGAGTTATAAGCCGACAAAATATATTTTGAGCGAACTTGACGAAAGTGACCAAAAGCTCCTTTCTGTGACCTTTCTGTGACTGCGTCAACCGTAATATATTTTAGAAATTTCCGTCATATGGCTTTAAAGGGCAACTAAACAGCTTACTTAGGTGCAATCTTACTAATAGGACTCCAAGTGAAGCTAAAATATTCAGTATCTTATTATGGACTAGTAAAGCATGGGGTGCGATAGGGTTCAATTCTAGGACCACTTTCGTTTATTATATTTTAATCAGTATGTTGGTCAGAATGGCTATGTGGTACTCTTTGCTGATGGTACAAGACTTACGGCTGTCTAATGGCAGTTAAATAGAACAAGATATACATATAACAAGAAATAGATTCTTATTTTCTTAGTTTTAAACCTCTATGCAGGAAACCACTGTTTTCTGCACGACACACAGAATTCAATTGTGAGAGATGTGTCGTCGATATTACTTATCGTATTTTTTACATGTAACATTAATGGTAATATCAATTTATTAATAAAACGCGTGCACTTTCTTGCAGACCATTGCAAAATGCAAGATGACTGACTGTTATAGCTAGATGTTATGAATCTGGAATATCCTTATGAAATTATGAATCTTTCTTCTTTATTTTACGCCCCATTAAATTATTTAGCGCAAAAGGTCAGAAAGAGGCGTGCTACACAATAATTCACGATATGATATGTAATTCTTTAATTACTCTAAAAGAAAATGTCCCGTAAACTTTTCATGACTTTTGAAAAAAGGTGACATTAACTTTCTACATTTTTTTGCAAGTTTCTTTTTTTTCCTTCTTCTAACAACAAACGCATTTCAATAAAATCTGCGCTATTTAGACAGCTGAGCACGAGCACAAATAATTCGGATGCATCTAAACAACCTGTGGCCTCGTATGTTTCACAACACACTCAAGTGTGTTGTGAATCATACGACGCCTTTTCCTCTTTCAATATTTGAAAGAAGAAAAGGTTCTTGATGCGGTTTGCTATCGTTATTTGGCCATTTAATTTTCAAATAACCAAACGTCTATGGTGTAACAGAAACTTACAACAATGTATATGTAAGCATGCCTGTATGTTCTGCCACACATGTAATATTATTGAGAGATAAATATTAATAACACATTGTCTACTCTGTTTGGAGCACTGTTACTTTAAAATCAGCCGCAGCCTTACAGTACTGTTTGTTAGATACTTAGGTCAATTTAGAGCCTCTCGACTTTACTTTGGTTATTTTTACGTAGCGCTATTAACCAACCGGCCATACCGCGCTTCGGCCGCCCACTCGGTGGGGAATAGGCATCACGCCCTCTCATCGCAGTTGTCCCAGCTATGCACCTGAGGTAACCAAGTCCAAAGCCCCGACTTAATACACAAGCTCCACCAGGAGCACACTTCTACAAGGCCTGAGACCCTCGTACTCAGATTACCAAGCGTGTGGTCTGGCCGGAGTACTACCCGGACCCCTAGTGTCTTGCTAGGACACTACCGGAGCAGGTGCCTGTTCACCGCTCGGTCTTTCTTTAAGAGAGGGAATCTCTCCAGACCTCCTCTAGTATATGGAGTTAACCACTGCCAGCACGAGTCCAACCTCTACTGATCGGAAAACCAGAGAAAACCTCTGGTGGTGTCAACCCGATCAGACCATGCCCCCACTTATTTGCCATGGCAAATATGCATTTCTCTCTGCTCCATTGCCGGACGATGTCGCTAGTCGGCGGGTTTTCTCGGGGATCTCCCGTTTCCCCAACCCTAGCATCCCAGCGCTGCTCCATACTCACCTCAATTCACCCTCATCGGCTCTCAAGACCTCGATGTTAAGAGCCGTCCAACCCTCTTCACTCCACTCCCTTCCTCCCAATGCTTCATGAACGTAAAATCAACAGGCTTATAGGTATTACTTTAATGAAGAGGTCGTCCTCAACTTAGAGAATAACGTATGCACATTCCAATAAGTAAAAACCAGATAGGGCCTGCGGCATCCAAAAATACAAAAGAAAGCAAGAGGTGTCATGGTCTATTCCCTATTATTACCACATGCGTTCACAGGCTGTGGTATTACCTCTGCTTCTTGTGATAAAGCATTCCATTATATTCGAGGAAATGAACCACTTCAGAAATATAATTATGTTTTCAACAACAGCAAAATAAATGCACATGCTTCAGGAGGAATATGTTCTTTAAAGATTTGACTTCTAAATTAAGACTGTGGAGAAAGAGCTAAGTTATTTCAATTTGACAGGTCTACCACATCATCAGTGGCTACATGGCAGCACACTCACCGAGTAATTTATCAGATACATTTGTGACGTTGAGAAGGAACAAAATCCAACCGATCGTGGCTTGAACTAGATAGTGATACATTTCTCCCAAATATAACACTTGCAAAGCTTGATTCACCTGGATTATTAAAACATGTAGCTTACAACTGCAAGGGATATCGCGACAAAGGCTGGAATTTCGTGCACATAGATATGCAACCAATGTGCAGGAAGTATTTGTAACAATACCAAAATTTGATGGCGTTGCCACCGAGAAGATGCTGTGTCAAATACCAAACTTAAAAATCATTACATTTGAATCATCACTGAACCACAAACACATAATCAGCGACAAGCTAGATGCTATTTGATAATGGCGAGTTTCTTATACATATTAATACCATGTCAAATTTTATGAAGAAAACTTTCAGATGTTAAGAATAACAGTGATTTCAAACCTGTGATACAGAAATTATATTAGAAGATTAAAGAAGAGGCACCACGAAGAAATGTTTTGTCATTCGATGAATAGTCTGATGAGGTTCCAGTCATAATATGGTATAAAATATTTACTCCATACGAGAAAAAATATTGTTGTAAAAATAATTGTACTACCGTGCAACATGGTGGTGTGTGAGGTAATGTGAATTATAGTAATTATACATAAATATTTTATTTTTAACCCTTTAAGACTCACTTTAATTTACAGTTCCAGATGTTATAAATAAAAAAAATTGTTAAGTGCTGTACTTAATTCGACACAACACATGTATCGTTGTCACAGCCCATGAGCTGTATGTAGGCTAAATGTTCCGCAACAGTTATATGAACCAATTATAACCTAGGCCAGTAAGACAGTTGGCGAATCATTTACCCACATGTAAGACCATTGGTCATTGAGCTTCGAAGTGTGCAGTACAGACCAAAAATTTGAACTAATATTTCGGTCACATACTGCTCATTTAGATAACAATGTTTTTAAGAAGTCTCAAATTCATACCTCACACACCACAATAATTTCAATATCACTTGAGTTGAACAATTATGAGAACAGTATTATACAAATAAAGAACGAAAAACTTTCTGAATTACAAAAATTACAAATAAATTAAAGTAACAAAATTTTATTTAAATTGTTTATAAAATTTATATTTTAAAAAAGATAAGCCTACTTAAGAGCAATGAAAAAAAATGAAACGTAAAAAATAGATTACTTTGAAAACCCCATAGATATAAAAAACGTGTACACATTATAAAACAAAATTTACAAACAAAATAAATTAAATTAAATCAAATTTTATATTTATTTGCTTTAAACAATGAAGTAAAACATTTAAATAAATCTGTAGATATATCAATGTGAATTTAAGTAAAAAAAGAAATGTTAGAATTTTTTTCTTATTACAAAGTGAGGTAAAAATTATAAAATACAACTAAAATTATACACTATTACATTGTATATAATAGCTTATACTAATAAAACTATATTTTAGAATAGTAAACAAATTTTTTAAAATGAATATCTATAAATTAAACTGCAAATTTTAAGAATTATTCATTATTATAAATTACATATTGTAAAATAAATTAAATAAAGTTGCAAATATAATTTTTAGAAATATTAAAAAAAAATTGTATTTACTTCTATTTAAAAAAAGAGAAAAGAAAATACAAATCTTTGTGATTTGGAAAGAAAAACTGCAAAATAATTAAATAATTTATCAAAATAAAAACTTCAATAATTTTAATAAGGCTGCTGTAGAAAGTTACTTTGGTTGAATATTTAGTATATTCACTAAAATCATTTTATACTCTTCTACAATTCCATAATAATATATTCGAAGACGGTTCAAAGGCCATTAAAAATCGAGTCGAAGCCTGGAAATTCATGAATGTAATATAAAATATCAAAAGTCTTCAGAATTCACCATCCACTGTTGTGTAACTCAAACATTTCATAAATATGCAGTAAATTTTTAGCACTTTGACACATTCTCTTATCAAAATTTTTTGTCAATCTTTGTTTTATTGCTTATAAATGTCTCATTCATCTTCCACTTAAATTAAAGTCTTGTATAATTATGCTTTAAATAATTAAATTTAATATAATTTTATTTTACTCGATTTAATATTGCCGATTTTGGCATTTCCGGTATTTAAATATAAACAAAGAACATTTTATTCTATTAGTAGGCTCTCCTGTATTTAAAAACTGTAATATATGAATACTCCTATTAGCAATATAAAAAAATTAATTTTTTTCGGATTTAAAATTGAAATAGAGGTTTTAATGCTTGTTTAAATAGCAAAATATATCTAGCTTAAAATTTTTGAAATTTAAAATCTAAATTATATTATATTTTTTATAATAATTATAAAACTTTATAGAATAGACACGGCGAAACTATTATTCACTCTTTGCCACACGGCTGAGGTATATCATTAATTGTTTAGCAGGCGAAAAACACAATTTTAAAAGGCAAAATAAAAGTAAAAATTGTTGTTGATATAAATAAAATTGCTGAAGAGGAAACGAAGAGAAATGTCTTTTTAATACGTAAAAAATGTTGTTTATTGTTTCTAAAGAAATAATAACTAAGTATATATAACAATTATGTATGATAAATTTCATAAATTATAATATAAATAAAATTCATATTTTTTTAAAATAAAATAATATTTTATAATGTGTATTATAAAACTTTTTAAGTAATGATAAATTTATGTGAAATTATCACTGTGAATGTGACATTGCTGTACAATATTTAGTATTTGTTATGGTAAGGTTAGAAAGGTTATTAGATATTTTTGATAATTTTTTGCAGTTAAAATGTATATTTGTAACTAAACACATACATTTTTTTTTATTTAACTTTTATAAAATTTTAATATAATTATACATATTTATGGAATTTTTGGTTTTGATATAACATTTTGCATGTTTAAGATGTTTTATATAATATGTATGTAACATTCTTTACTTTTTGCATATTTGTAATTAAACAGTATTTCTTTAATTCCTTATAAAATTTTAATAAGTACGATTTTTTTTACAATTTTTTTATAGTTTAAATATGTCTTTTTATTATGTGTTATTAAAAACGTTACACATTTTGAAAATTGTTTTATTGTAATTATTTTTATTGTTATACATACTGGTCTAAATTTTTTCATTAAAATTATATTTAATATATGGTATTACACATTAGAATTACTGTTCATATGCTACTCTCAGGAGAACGTCTTAAATGCATTTTGAATATTTTCATAGACGCTATACCACCACTGTGGAAGACAGTGTGGCTTATAGTGTCATTGTTAATGCCCCCAGACACAGACTATGATGTGCTTGGAGGTTGAGGGTATTGTAATAATGAAGCCTTTTACTGTTTCATTTTGAAGGACGAATATATTGTCTCGAATGTAACACAAATAAAATACATCAGCACTTGCGAGGCGTGGTACTGTGATAATTTGGTTACTCGGATTGATTGCTAACGACTTCGCGATGGAGGGGGGCTTCTCTTGACGGCGTACTGAATACTTAACTCTACGACCTTACTACAGTCGACACCACCCACTGCTCCGGCGATGGACGGCCTTTGGCAAAGGCCCGCTGTTGCTGCCGTCTCACTGTGGTGATGTTCTACTGACGTGGCCAGGGGTCCGAANAATGTGCTTGGAGGTTGAGGGTATTGTAATAATGAAGCCTTTTACTGTTTCATTCTGAAGGACGAATATATTGTCTCGAATGTAACACAAATAAAATACATCAGCACTTGCGAGGCGTGGTACTGTGATAATTTGGTTACTCGNCACCAATATCCAGCTCGTCAGCTATTCCTTCCGTGGTGCGTATATTTTGAGTTTAGGCGAAATACATATGATTATTAGCTGATATCTCGAGAAACCCCTGCACTCCACAGATCTCCCGGGCAGCCTAGAGACCTAGGGGGGCGGGTGGGTGAAGGGGGATGAACGACGCCTCAGCGACACGTGTACTGCAATCCACCACCTGCCTCGTGCCACGTGTCGCCTGGAAGGCGCCCACAAAGTGGGACAGCGATGCTCCTATTCCCAAAAGACGCCACTCGTCATCATTAAAGGAGATGTTCAACCGAAACATCAAGGGCACGTACAGTCCTGCGGATTCATTGCATGACATAAGTTGAAATAATTTTTCCAATAATTTTGTTTCGTGAAAAACGTGCAGCCGCTGTCTGTCAGTCCAATTAATTATGAGCATGTATATGTACCTACAGGTTTTAATTTTTCGTGTTATGTACAGGATAGGCAAAATTTCAGTACAAATTCACATATAAATAACTTTTTTTTAATATTTCAATTTCGTTTGTTGCAGGTACTATGGTAACTGAGTTTTGGGAGTACGATCATGTTAAATTTCCAATTTATTTTGTTAAAGTGCATATGATAATTGAGTTTTAGGAGTCAGATCATGAATAATTGCACGAAGTAACAAAGACTGATAAAAGTGTAATTTTATTTTAAAAATAACAAATCCACTATTTTGACACAAAAAAGTGTACTCCAGTAATTTCCGGGTAAAAAATGGACCATCAGCGGCAATTATTCGCAAACTAACGCAACGCTTAGACGA
Organism: Clitarchus hookeri; assembly: GCA_002778355.1. NCBI lineage: Eukaryota > Metazoa > Arthropoda > Insecta > Phasmatodea > Phasmatidae > Clitarchus > Clitarchus hookeri. The sequence continues at coordinate 1,055,167 of NQII01000186.1, read as the reverse complement.
AAAGGGTTCTGTGATGAACCTTCCACCTACTAGCAGACCAAATTCGGCTCGCAATGAAGGAAACATCCAACGAGTTAGAGCCAGTGTTGAAGAAGAACCACAAACACCATCGAGAATAAGTTCTAGAGAACGAAGGTTATCCCGAACATCCATAAGAAGAATTTTAAGAAATTATTTAAAGATGTTTCCATACAAAATATAGTTGGTGCAGGAACTGAAACCAGTGGATCACGATCAGCGCTGAAATTATGCGATTTGCATTCAAGAACTTGCCAGAGAAAACTATGAATTTATTCACTAATTTATCTGACAAAGATAATTTCCCCTCCAATGGCTTCGTTAATAAGCACAACTGTTGTTTCTGGGGTACAGATCATCCAAGGATAATTCATCAGCGTCAATCGCACGAACCAAATGTACCGTCTGGTGTGGGTGACCTCGCAGTAAGTTATCGGCCCCTACTGTTTTTATAATGACAATGGTCACACACTGATGATTACTTGTGAGAGATATTGGGATATGATTGACAATTTTTTACGTCCTTTAGTGGAAAATAATCCTGAAATGTGGCTTCAACAGGACGGTGAAACCACCCATACAGATAGGGCCACAATGAACCTCTTGAGGCAAATAATCGGCGCGCGAATTATTTCAAGAAATTCCCAAATTCATTGGCAGCCACGTTCGCCCGACCTTACAGCCGACGATAACTTCCTGTGGGGCTCTCTGAAGGAGCGAGTGTACGTGAACAAATCGCGTGCACTTGAGAAACTCAACGAGAATATCCGTGAAGAAATTCGAGCACTAAATCTTCGAAAATTTACTACTGTTATGAACAATGCTATCGAAAGAGCCCGATTTTGCGAGACTGCAAATGGAACTCATTTAAAGTATGTCATCTTCCATAGACTAATTAAAGCTACAGATGTTATACATTCATCGTATGTAATATCACTGACAATTGTCAAAGAATAAAACAGTGATTTAAATATTAATTCATATTCTAACTTTCGGCCCATCCTACATATTCATACGCGTAAGTTTATGTATTCGTATTATGCTTTATCTGATGGTTTGTCATTATAAGTGTAAGTGCTGTTACAAAACTCCTTGTGCAGACAATAAACCCTTTTGTAGAATAATTATCCATAAAAGTTCAAGTCTACCTATACAAACAGCTCTTATCTGAGTTTTTTTTTAAGTCACCACAACCTTGCTTAAAAATGGAAATTATATATACTTTTAACTATTTATATTTATGGTTGTAAAGATCTTTGTCTTTGTCGTAAAAATATCACCTGAACGAAAAAGAAAAAAGAAAACAGGAAATTTGGAGAGAACAATTAAAGAAGGAATGTTCTGTTCGTTAAGAACCGGTAAGATAATGGCTCAGTCAGAAAGATGGCTACAATAACAAGGAAAGTATGGAATTCCAGTCCTGTATCTTGCAGCTTCCCATGATGCAAAGTATATTTAAAATCCTTATACCTAAACAAATATTTCTGCAAAATATTATTTTAAATTATAGCAATAGATTTTTTGGTGAGAATATATTTTACTTCTTAATTGTGACATCACATACAGTAAACATATTTTCATAGTTATAAAATAAAATATAAAAAACCAAGGATAATCACTAGTATGTATGCGAAAAACAGTATCTCCACTTACCCCTTTGACTTTGGTGTTACACTTGCTGCACGTCGGTGCTAAATACTGCTCGAAGCAATATTCACAGTACAGGTCACCATGATCTTCTACAAACCCGATGTCTGCAAGAGGGCGGCGGCAGTGAGGTTTCGTGCAAACGAAATGTTCCGGGCACCAAATCTTTCCTAGAGCCGAGATAAATGGACCTCTGCAACATCAACAAACAACACAGTTTTTAAATCTGCACAATTTAAGACGAAGTAATATAAAACCAGTACTGTTTAAATGAGGAAGTTAATATTAACCAAGCATTCAAATCATTCTACACTAAAGTTAAAAGTCTTGTCCATTTAGCTAAGCTTATACATATGGTTATCAGCAGTATATATATATATATATATATATATATATATATATACAACATGAAATCAACCACAGTTGCAAAAGAGATTTAGACCATCTATAAATATGAAATCAGACATTTCCTATTTTCTAAGAAAACAAATAGTTCCTGAAAAATGTAAAATGTATATATGAAAAAAAAAATAAAAATGGATTTCTGCAAACACTAAATACTTTACTCTAGTTGTTCAGTTTCTAATTATTTTTCTTGTGAGTTACATACAGATTTTGACGCAAATGACTTGCTTTTAATTCGGTACATGTTTAATTTCTGCAACTAAACTTTTTAAAACAATTTATCTCAAGACATTTATTGTGGGACAATAAATCATTTATGAAAGCTAGAATTGTTATTTTTAGCGTATAAAGATGTAACAATTGTTCATCTGCAGTGTGTCTGATACTATCACTCGGGAAAGAGAAACTTGCCTGAATTTATGTACCACCGGAAGTGCCAAACGAGCGAACTTCATATTTTATGGCAAGTGTAGTTGCGATGTAAGCCGCTGAGCCGTTTAATTGCTCCCTACGACGTAACATGATTATTGTGTTCATGCATAGCCCACTCGTTATGCACTCAAACATGAACGGATGCTACATAGCCTACTTGACAGTTTGCCCATATACAGTGGCGTGTATCCTGGTGATGTTTGTTCTAGTGCACTTATTACAGTTTTATATATCTCACTAATGTCTTATGCTTTATTAGATTCACAGAAGTGTAATTAGACATTCAAAAAACTAATGTTAGCATGTTTGTTCAAATAAGGTTACTTGATTTACGGAACGAATAGTTAGATGCATGTTGCTACGATGAGACACACATAAAAACATTATTGCGAAGAAAAACGTATTATGTGAATTATGTAATTTTCTTATAACATATTTACTTTAATTGCTTTATGCTTCAAAAATTTAATTTTTTCCCAATTTTAGATGAACCGGACGGAGTGTAGTGGAGAGATTTGGGCAGCTCTGAACGAGGTCTTGAGGGCCGATGAGGGTGGAACGGGGTGAAAATGGAACTGCGTCTGAATGTGTGTGCGGAAAAAGCGAGAGATCACCGAGAAAACCCGTCCACCAGTGGCATCATCCAACTCAATTCTCACGTGCGAAAGTCCAGGAGCAACCCCGTCGGGAATCGAGCCCGGTTCGCCGTGGTAAGAGGCACGCGCTCTAGATGCTATACCACCGCAACCCCCTTCACACGAACCGGACAAACAGAATTGTTAGATATTCTAAGATGTTGAATTGAAATATTTTTGTAGTGACTACAAAATGTTTAATGTATATCATTCGCCAGATATTTTGCTGCTGTAAAAATATATTTTAAATATTGCATTATATTTTACTGATAAGTATTGTTGTAATAAATGATAAAATACTTGAAATATATTCAGAATAGCTCTGTCACGACCAGAAATATATTGGCGAAATCTTATTCATAAAATATTTTGTGATCACTACATGACTTTACTTTTAATAAATGTCATTCTTTATGTGCATGCAACGCAATGTATTTAGCAATTTCAAAGGCCTGTACTCTTTTCAATTTATGATAAAGACACGTTTTGGCCCACAAAGCAGTAAAGAAATCAGTTTTTAAAATAACTATACTCGCAAACTACTTCTGCAGTAATCTCATGAATGCAATGTCACTGAAACAAAAGACGTTTAAAATCATAAGAGAAAAATACAGACAACACTGAATAATTTACTTCAGAACTAAGTTTAATATATACTGCTGTTCATCATAACTACAATGGTGCAAACTAAACAATATAAGACCAATATCAGAACATTAGCGCAGATATCAGATTAAAATAATTATGTAAAATAAAAAAAAGTAGCTAAAATAATATTTCGTAGTATCTTTGAAGGTTCACCAACAAAATTACTTGTCGTGAAAATGTAAAATTGGCTTCTACTATTTATTCTGAGTAAGAATGCAACGAATGAAAAGAGACTCATTAAAAAAATTGTAGCAATAATTTTCTTATGATTGACTCTCTGCCATTCAAAGTTATAATAGTTAACTTCCAAAATCTGTAAATAATATAAAACTTTGCGTAGTTCCTATAATATATATTGCGTTTCCTGTCAAAATCACACCTATTTTAAATGTACACTACTTATGATTGTGTGGGACATAAACTAACAATAAATACACCGAGAGTCTTCAGATTTTAAGAAACTAATACTTAAAAAAAAAACATTAAGGGTCAGTACCAGATAACGATTTTTGCAACTTTCTACGCAGATATATTGCCAAAGTGTTGTATTCCCTCAACGCAATATTTTACAGTTATGTGAAAGTGGTGATCTTAGCACCGGTAGAATTCTCTGAAGAGTCATTCGAAATTGAATGTATGTACCAGGTTTCAACTATGGTCCTAGATTAACACAAACCACATTCCCACTCCTGATACCTGCACTAGCAGACAAAACCAAATTAATACAAATAAAACAAATTTACATAAAAAGAAAATTTAAGCATGAAATTTAGTTTGTAGATATTTTAATAACAACAAAGTATTAAAAAATATAACATAGGTATTTAATATACTGGATGTTTGGAAATTGATGGGCATAATTTTAGAGACCAATATTGTGATATAAGTAACATGTTTCCGGAAACGTCTCTCTACCGAGCAGAAGACCGATGGTTGGCAGCCGAATAATAACATATTTGTACCGGTCTTTTAATGCCTATGTGACACAGGACATCTTCAACCAAAACACCATAATGCTGGAGCAATGAGACGTGTTAGAACGCCCAGTTTCCAGAGAGAAGTTCCTGATTAGGGGGCAGCACAACCCAATACAAGCACCCAAGCAATTTTCGCACAACATGGGTGTCAGTAATTGGACAGTTTCGGAGGTGTTACATGAGCGACAGTTGCACCCACACCGCATAAAAGAGTGCAGGTTCTAGGCTCGGTGGATTTTCCACTTCGTGTGCAATTTTGTGAGTGGTTTTTATCGCAAATTAATTACAATTCACACTTTGATTAGATCCTGTTCTGGTGTGATGTAGGTATGTTCACAGGAGACGGGATGTTTAATACCAAAAACAGTAATGTGTGGAGAGAGAACAACCTATATGAAATACATATCGTGTCATATCAACACAAATTCGCGGTGAATGTTTGAGCTGGACTTGTCAACAATTACCTAATAAGGCTGTACATTTTCCCAAATCGCCTGTATGGTAACAATTACCTGCGATTTCTGGAAGATGTACTGCCTGTTTTGATGTAAGTTGTGCCAGTCGCCGTATGGTAACATTTGGTTCTTATACGATGGCGCCCCCGCCCACTTCACACATGCAGTATGGAAGCACATGAATGACACCTTCCCTGTACGATGGGTTGGGCAAGGAGCCCAGTAGCTTGACCCCTCAGGTCTCCTGACTTAACACCATTTGACTTTTTGTTGTGCGGTCGGTGTAAAGTATTGTTTACCAAACACATGTGGAGAGTGAAGAGGACTTGAATGCGAGAATTCTTGCCGCCAGCCTTGAAGTTCTACAACAAAACTGCATTTTTTTCAGAGTATGCAACAACGTGGTTGGCCGCATTAACGCCTGCTTGCAAGTTGGAAGACGTCACTTCCAACAGCTCCTGTAAGGGTGACCCATGATTCAGATCTTTTTGTTTATGCACTGCGCTCAGTTTTTCGCCGCCACGCGCGGGGATCGGGTACTGTCGTCTGCTGCCCACCTGCAGGCCGGCTCCACTCCGCCCGCACTTGATTGGCTCAGGCAACGCACCGATTTCGAACGGTACGCGTATCATTTCACATCAGTAGCTCGGCAGAGGTGAGTTTCCGGACACATGTTTCTTGTATCAAAATGTTCGCCTCGGCATGCCCTTTCAGCCCTTAAATTTATGCCCAACATTTTCGAACAGGCAATATCACACTACTTATAATGTACTTATTAAAAGGCTGGAAAATTAAGAAAACAATATTAAGAAAATTGTTGTGGCCTGTTTTATTATATTTTTGACAGATTTAGGTGAATTAGTTTGAGGTTGAAGCTCAATAAACAATTTGACTGTACAGAAAACATAATGAAAAAAAAAAGAACAAACATACAATTACTCTTTTCAGAATACTCAAGGAAATTATCAAAGAAGGTGGAATATTTAATATTAACCATTGAAAATTACAATCTTAATTAGCGTTAACTGATTGGGCCATTTAAAATACCGGAGAGATTGAATGGTGAGACTTATAACAATTTTCTCCCGCTGTAGTATCACTGTAAGAAGACAATTAACGGGGATAGCAGTAAGTAATTCAAAATGGCGAGGAGGGCAGACGAGTGCTATAAGGATGGGGATAGGGAATCAGGGCAAAACCTCCACCATCTTGAAATTGTTCTTTTTTTTTTCCTTTTTCCTCTTAAAATTTTCCTTTTCCCCTGAAAAACTCATATCATCGCCAAAATTTCCTTAAAATTATATTTTCACTCAAATTTCCAGCAAAAAATGTGCTTTGCACAATGCGGCTGGATGCCGCTGAAATTGTGCTATAGTCAGCGCATTGTGAAATTATTTACAACCACATCACGCTCTATCATTCCATGTTACATTAACCATCTTCTCTTAAGAATGTTTCAGTTCATTGCCCCGTAATGCATCTTCATGCTCCGCCTTGTTACAAGCATACAAATATTCTACGACCTATGCCAAATACTCATATGTTAACGACGCCTATGCCAATCACACATATGTTAATTGTAAATATACTAATCGCGCTTATGCTTATCATGAGGACATCAATTACCCGGCATCTACGATACCCTGCTGCTATAACGACATGAACCTGGAGGTACGAAAAACATGTGGTTCAGCATGATGTGACCCATGCCATTATAAAGTGTAAATGAGGCAGCATTTAAAAACTATATTCCCTAATGAATGGATTAGACGTGCCGGATCGTGACCTTCGCCATATTTGAACCCAACTGATTAATTCGTTTGAAGGTTCCATAAGTAATTCGTTTTAAGCAAATGCACGTCAAAAATAAGGGAACCGAGGCACACATTATCAGAAGTTGAAAATACTATAAAATTAAAAGTTAGTGCTTTCCAATCATTACAAAGTAATTTTATACGAAGTCGCAGGTTGTGAGTACAGAGATAGAGATGATATTTTGAACACATTTTTATAAATATGTTGATACATGAAATTAAACCTATTACTCGCCTTTTATTTTTTCCCCTTTCATTCTTCAGTTTTTTAACACAAGTGAACCAAAGCAAAGACACAAGGTTCTGTTTCTTTCCCTCTATTGTGTTGAATTTCAAGGTCATCATTATTTTTGAGAGCTGAACCATTTCCACGTATGTAGCATTGCTCAAAAGTCAGATTGTAATTATTGCAACTTCTGTATGCTACGTTTTCACCTTTTCGACATCGACGTCTGCTCATGACCAATTATAATTAGTACTTCTGATTATGGATTAATCAGGGAATTTTTCCCAGCGGCAGGCGTTAGGTTATATAGTACATTGTACAGGTTACACCCAAACTCGTGACAAATATCCAGATAAGGCATGGTATTTGCAGAACTATTGTTTTTCACGTCACTGTCATGGCAATGACATGAATGGTGTTTGGTAAAGTGGCTACACCACTCACCTACCATTTGTACAAACGTCACTGTCATAGCAATGAAATGAATGGTGTTTGGTAAAGTTACTACACCACTAACCTACCATTTGTACAAAAGTCACTTTACTGGGACAAGTACTTTTGTCACGATTATGAAATTTTTAGTGTAGTGTAGGTCCGAGAAATTAAAAATAATTTGTAATTTTTAAACGTTCCAGAATTGGGTCGCATATTTATTGAATTTTTTTTTTGTTCTTGAGCAACTCTATTATCTGCTTCAGTTTGGACACTTGTGATTGGAACATTCCGTATAGATACAGACCATATACAGAATGAGTATAAATTAATACCCCAAATTTGAAGGTCTATAATATCAAAATCAAACAACCTACAACCTCGATTGACCAATCAATAGAACCGTGGAACCATGCAGTTTGTTTACCATACATTCATAATTGTTCAACGTGACCACCACGAGCGGCCCGAACGACATCTACGCGATAGTAAAACTCGTTCCATACTCTTGTCAACATGCCCGGTGTTACGGTTTGGATGGCGTTCGTAACGCTCGGTTTGTGGTGGTGAGGGGGAAGCGATCTTTCATTTGACACGTCAATGTGAAGGGGACGGTCTGATGTTTCCTTCGTGTGCCGAGTGATGTCACTGCGAGCGTCTGTCGTCGCACTATGAGTGTGTGTTGTGTGATAGTCCGCATCACGATGGCGACGGAACAACAGAAGGCCTTCTGTGTTATTCAGTTTGCTAAATGTGAATCGGTTACAACTGTTCAACGTGAATTCCGTCGCAAATACGGACGTCGTCCTCCCGATAGGTGGAGTATCGTACGTTGGTTTCGTCAGTTCCGTGACACATGGTGCCTTTCGAAAGGCAAAAGTTCCGGGCGGCCACGTGTGTCCGAAGAGAATGTGCAACGAATTCAGTAAGCAAAACATAACTTTCTTGAGCTTGAGAAACTTGCTTAACAAATACATCATCAGATTTAGCAACATCAGTACTGAAACCTCCAATGTTCCGGAAAACATATCTTGAATAATATCTCCTTTTGTAATGATGTGCACGCGGCATAATTGATGTAAACTACTGAGTCACTTCACAAGCACGTCTCAATAGAACAGCAAATAATACTAGGTGTGGTGACTACGCAGCGCAATTGATAACAACTCCCGCTACCAGCTGATAAGAATATCCGGCTGCGTAACTGCACTCAAGGTCGAAAAACTTAACAAGTTCAAACCTGTTCTGTACTAGGTTAGTTCTTTTGCAGTTCGTTTGGCGCAAGGGGATTGGCAGGTGTGAGTAGTACTAGACAATATTAGATTATATACTTTTACTAGCTGTGCCCGCGGCTTCGCTCGCTTGGACTACAGAATTATTGTTGAGGTTTTTTTTTTTAAGTTGAATTTTACTTGCCGTTAATATTGTATACTCTATACATATTATAAAACACAATGTCTCGGTGAATTAAATGGTAAAAACACTTATTAGTATTTCTCTGTTACGAACGTAGTGATACTTATGCTTGAACTGCTAACCTATCAGATAAAAAACATAAACTGTAACCCACCTACCTAATTACTAAGTACTAACCAACTAAACAAAAATTAAAAACTAATTCTAATAGATACAACAATGTGTTTAACTATAAGTATTTACAAATTAAACGTTAGAAATGATGTGAAACCTATTTTTAAATGCCTACTTTCTAGTATTGACCCACCAAATAATAAAAAATGAAAATTATTCAACCAACGTATATAAGCTCAAACAAATTCCGTGTAGGACACAACTGTTGCGAAGGGAGCCGACCAAGCGTCTGACCCGAGCGGCATGGTACCTCGTAGATGTGCACAGTTCGGCTGTTCTCGGTAATGTTCGGTTCGGCTCTTGTTCGGTTCTCGTCGGGTGACCGCCCTCGATCACCGACTCACCGCATCGTATTGCTCGCCCAAGCTATTACTTCGTTTTCGCTTAGCGTTTTTTCTGACTTTCTTACTTTTTGCTCGGCTTCTAAGGGTCGTATCGTGATGTTGAATAGCCTATAACCTTCGTCAAGAAATGAACTATCAAATGCAAAAATTATTTTTCAAATCCGACTGGTTGTTCCAGAGATTAGCGCGTTCAAACAAACAAACTCTTCTGCTTTATTACATAAGTATAGATTTAAGTTCTGCAAACAAACTGTACATGCCCCAATAAATGAATATCACCAGTAGTACCAACTAATTTATAAAACATCCAAATCTCATCACCCAACTCCAACTTGATTTTTTCACGTGAAAACAAAACAGGAGCTTGAGCTACAGATACAATAGCAGTTTGGTTTATTGCGCTCTAATGTAAAGCAAACGTCTTCCGACATATTATATCTCGAACATCAATTTGGTTGATATAACTAACAGCAAGACCAGGATTATTATGATCATGACGATAAAAACACATCTCTAAAAGTCCACCACCAGTATTAGCTATCATACCTTGAATACCAAATCTATGCCGTGTGCACGTCATTACAAGAGGAGATATTATTCAATATCTGTTTTCCGGAACATTGGAGGTTTTAGTACTGATGTTGCTAAATCCGATGATGCATTTGTTAAGCAAGTTTCTCAAGCTCAAGAAAGTTATGTTTTGCCGTCTTTTTATATAGATTTATCGCAAATATTGTAACTGTCAAATATGGGAATAAAATTCATAAAATAGTTGAATAGTTTTTGATGGCCTGTTTATTGGGACTGATGCCAGTTATTTGATTGCATTAACTTCTGTGAGGCAATGCACGATTTTGGATAACATGAGTTGTAAATAGCAGGTGATAGCAATTTATTGTCATATATTAAGTCGAGAGGATTTTCTTTGTAGTGTTAGTATATAAATTAGGAAATTAATATTAATAATTTTATTCAATTATGATCTCCATCCCTTAAAGAACTTGGCTACCCCACTGACTTTGAGAATTCTTAGCACCGGTGTCAGAAGTAGGATGGAGACTTTCATTCAATAATGGAATTGTAAAATAGTTCAACAGTAGGCTGTAAATAATGATTAAGTAATTATATTATTAGGCCATAAAATTATGATTGATTCCCAGTGAATAATAAGCAGGAGAATGGTGGCAAATATAACAGCAAACTATGCATTAATTGAAACACTAAGTGGTCATGTAAGCAATGTCAGAGAAACTGTAAATACGCAAGAAGAAAAAGTGAAGAAGATATTCTCTGTCAGAGGCAGAGGATCTGACATCGACCACAATGGAGCCTATGGACGTGGGAAGCAAGGAGAAGGTCACTGCGAATACAGCTTTCGCAGAAGAGGTCCAGCTCTGTAGATTGGGTGTGACTGCCAGGGTTGGGCAAAGACATCACAACTAAGCCCATCATGTACGATGTACAGACACCCTGGCGCGAATACTGGCACCAGTTCGAGATCGTTGCAACTGTGAATGTATGTACTGACAAGCAGTGCACGTACTACCTCGTGACTGTACTGAGCAGATCTGTACTGAGTATGTTGCAGTCCTGTCAGAAATAAATAGACTAGAGTACTCCACATTGGTGTCAGCGGAAAAGATATTTTCATCATTCCACACACGAGCGAAAAAATGATAACATTTTCAAAGCAACTGGGGGATAGATTTTCTATCAAGTTAGTAGATACTTTCCAGTTCATGGCTCGCAGTATCTGCCTAGAAATAAATTTAACAACACAACCAAGTTCTTCAGTGGGAGCCAACTGTCTCTCGTCACAAGAAAATGCATTTTCTTCTATTATTACGTCGACAGCTGGCAGAAGTTGGATGAGCAGCAGCTGCCTGTGAAAGAGGCTTTTTAAAACAGGCTGACATGCTCTGGGATCAGCGACAAAGAATACGCCCACGCCCAGACCATCTGGCAAGAGTTTGGCTGTAGCAGTCTTAAGGAATATTCAGAGCTGTACCTGAAGTTGGACGTTTACCTCCCGGCGGACGTCTTCAAATTTTCAGAAATTTGTGCATTTAGATGTCTGAGTTGGACTGTGCGCACTACGTCAGCGCGCCGGGCTTTGCGTTCGACGCCACATTGCGAATGACGGGGGTCGAGCTAGAGCTTCTAATGGACTATGAAATGCGCATGTTCGTCGAGGCAGGAATCAGTGGTGGTGTGGCCCTGTGCGTCAAACGACATGTGGGGGGGAACAACACCTATGTGCCAGAAACATACGACTCCAGCAAGCCTTCCATCTTCTTACAGTACCTCGACACAAACAACCTGTACGGCTCGGCCATGTTTCTGCTGTAACCAATACTCAACTACAAGTGGGTCGACGTGAACATCGATGTCATGTACGTACCAGACGATAGGGTGACCGGTTACATCTTGGAGAGGGATGTCGAGTATTCTGAGGCCCTGCACGAGGAACACATCGATTTGCCTTTCATCCCCATCAAACAGTGCCCACCGGGCTCGAAACAGCTAAAGCTGACGACGATGATGGAAGACAAGAGCCGCTACGTCGTTCATTACCGTAACCTCAAGAAGGTTATGGAACATGGATTATAGCTCGTCAAGATTCGCCACATGCTACAGTTCGAAGAGACTGCGTGCTAAAGCCTTATATAGATTTTAATACAGAAAAGCGACAGGCAATCACCAACGATTTAGAGAAATAATTTTTTTAAAAAGCAAACAATGCAACTTTCGGCGAATTAAAGGAGAACAAAAGAAAACGACAAAATATGGAATTGACGTGTAATGAGAAACGACAAAAGAAATTGGTGGCAAAACCGACATTTCTGGACAGGACAATTAACGAAGAAAATCTTTCCCTGATTCGACTGCAGCCTGAAGCCATACTTTTCGACAAACATGTGTGCACAGGGTTCGCGGTGCTTGATATTCGGGGGAAAAGTCACAAAATGTGCCACGCGAATTCAGAAATGTGTGGTGAAATATAACCAAACATTTGAAGACTTCGCGGAGGTTTTGAACAATATTACGAGTATGAGGGTGAAGGTCAATGTAGTTTGCTCGCACCAGCATGTCCTGTACTCTGAGTGCATCAACAAGATAGCGCTATGATGGAAAGATGACAAGCCACTCATATATAACGATGGTGTATGCATGTTTACTTATGGCTATTATAATAAACGCTGAATATAAAAGTATACCCCAATTTTGTAGGTCTATAATATCAAAACCAAACCAACCTATAACCTTGGTTGACGAATCAAATGAACCATGGAACTGTGAAGCTTGTTTACCATATCTTCATAAATGTTCAATGTGACAACCACGAGAGGCCTGAACATCATCTACGCGATAATAAAACTCGTTCCACACTGTTGACAGCATCTCAGGTGTTACGGTTTAGATGGTGTCCATAATTCTCGTTTTTAGGTCGTCAATGTTAGCCGGCAATGGTGGACGAAAAACTTGATCCTTTATGTACCACCATAGAAAAAATCGCACGGGGTAATATTCTGGCTTCTTGGGGGTTGGTCATGAAGAGCCTGGTCACCAGCTGCTCCTCAACCAATCCAGCATTGCGGCAACATCACGTTCAGGTATCTGCGAACATCTAGGTTCCAATGGGGTGGCGCACCATCCTGCTGGAAAATGAAGTTCCCCACCACCTCTTCTAACTGAGGAAACAACCACTCTGTAAGCATGCCCAAGTAAGTGATTCCAGTAATAGTGGGCTCATGAAAAAAGAAAGGGCCGAAAACAGTGTCTTTGGATACCGTGCAAAACACGTACAATTTGGGGGAAGCGTGCTCGTGTTCAGTGGTTTCACGTAGAAGCTCCAGGCCCCATAACCACACAGTTCACCTTACCACTTGTATGGAACATCGCTTCATCGCTAAAAATCAGCTTAGACATTAAGGCTGGAAGAAACTGCTAATGATATAACTGCATGGTAATGCTATCAAGGAACAAGATAACATGTTTGCTTGAATGGAGGCATAAAAATGTTTAAATCACATTGATGAAATGTGTTAGTAATGATATATTTACATAAGGCTATAGCTAGACCAAGTAGATACACATGTTGCTACTGACGAAAGGACTTCGGTTTTTTTCATGAAGATGATGCAAGATAATGATTGTACGAAGTATACTGTAAAATTACTTTTATGGATGTACCTTCTCCCACTACTGGAAAATTACTTGTAATACAGAGTTTTCTATTGTGGAGAGATCTTCAGCAAAAGCTGCCTTGCTCGGCGACATGAGAGAAGCGTCTGTACGAAGAGCCCTTTCCGCGCTATAAATCATTGTGACAATGGTCACATGCAGTTTATGCAAGGTGATATATTGAAGAACCACATCCAGATCTGCAGGGATTCGTGTTTCGAGAGCCAGTAAGTGATGCTATTAATACTACGTGCTGCATCGATGGTTACTGATTCCACAGACAATTAGGACGGTACAGTTAATGCTAATGATGGAATGGGAAACCTATGGGGTTTGGTAGATTCAGTATGTGTGGAATGTACACTTGCAAGACGTTCGTGTGTAATCGACGAACTTCAGAATAAACAGTTTTCGGCTCTAAATACTGATGATGACTGTGCGACTTCTGCAAAGAAAAGTAAACTTGATATTGATGATAAAACAGTAGGTGAAGACGATCATGAAGACAGCATTGATGAAAATAAAATTGAAGATATTTCTAGTTCTGAAGACTTTGGCGATTTTTTTCGATTCACTGGCATAGACCTCTACTAAATTTGCTGCAACGAGCGACATGAATAAGGCAGAAAATACTGAGAATACTGGCTATTTATTTTTCGAAGACCCGAATGAACTTGCTGATAAACACAGACATTTGATTGACCTGCAAAAATGTAGAGATCTATCACACATTGTTGATATATAATTGATCATTGGGCAATTAAAGGGGAGTGGTCATATCACATGATGTGATGAAATGTTTTGTTCTGAAATTGAAATTACAAATAATAAAAATTTTGATATTAATTGTGGTATATTATTTTTGTGCTGTATCCTTTCATCCCTCATAACTTGAAAGTTATTCTATGAGCACTCGTTTACTGAAGTTCCGATCGATGTACATAATAGTAATAAAATATTTAAGCATAAAAATGCATAGACATTGGACTACATACAAAACATGAATGTAGTTGTCAAGTACAAATGTGTAAAGATAGTTGACGATTGAATATTTTTCTAATATGTATGGATGGGGAACAGACGACACACACATGGACTGATTATGGATTGATAAGTGATCAAAAGATTAGACGAAACATTGAGGGAAAGATTGTGAGATTTATGGAAAGATTGCGAGAGTGGTATTAAGATTGATGAAAAGATTTACAGATTGGATGAAAGATTATAAAATTGATGGAAACTTCGCGAAAGATTGATGGAAAGATTGTAAAAGATTGAGGGTAATATTGTTACAGTTTAATGAAAAGATTAGTGAGGAGGAGGATTGCGAAATATTGTGAAAGATTATGAAATATTACTAAAGATTGATGGAATGAATGGACAAAAGTTTTATGGGAATATTAGATCATTGAGGGGAAGATGGGATAATTGATGGAAAGATTGCAAAAGATTAATAGAATGATGGTGAAAAATTGATGGAAAGACTGACGAGGAGGAGATTTGCGAAAGATTGATGAAAAGATTGTGAAAGATTGCGAAGTCTTGATTTAATGATTGGACGAAAGAATGATGGGAAGATTGGAACATTGAGGGAAAGATGGGAAGATTGATGGAAAAATTGCGCAATATTGATGGAAATCTTTCTAATGATTGATGGAAAGATTGCTGAGTAGGAGGATTGCGAAAGAGTGACGGAAATATTGCTGAGGAGGATTGTGAGAGATTGCGAAATATTGATGGAACGATTGGACGAAAAATTGATGGGTAGGTTGGAACATTGAGAAGATGGACATTTTTATGGAAAGATTGAGATCGGTTGTGAAAGATTAATGGTTATATTGGAAGACATATGAAATATATGCGGAAAAATGATGGAAATATTGAAATATTGATAGAAATATTGCGAAGGATTGATGTAACGATTACTGAGGGGGTGGGGGATTGTGAAAGATTGCGAAAGATTGTGAAACATTAGTGGAATGATTGGACAATTGAGGGATTGATGTTAAAGAAAACCGTGGAAGATATGACTGTTTATGACCCTCGTGCATTCCAAGTCTCAAGGGACTAACACTATTGGTATTTAAATTAATGCCAAGTATGTCTATAAAAGTGTTTTTAGATTATGATACATAATATGATTATAAAATTACTTGAGCAGGTGGTTACTATTCGTATGAAGGGATTGGATAAGTCACATATACACTGAAGAGCCAAAAAAACTGGTACACCTGCCTAATATCGTGTAGT
This sequence comes from Clitarchus hookeri, assembly GCA_002778355.1. Classification (NCBI taxonomy): domain Eukaryota; kingdom Metazoa; phylum Arthropoda; class Insecta; order Phasmatodea; family Phasmatidae; genus Clitarchus; species Clitarchus hookeri. The sequence continues at coordinate 1,039,109 of NQII01000186.1, read as the reverse complement.
CCCCCCCCCCCCCCCCCCCC
>NQII01000186.1:1002593-1038959 GCA_002778355.1 Clitarchus hookeri | reverse complement strand
TCGTCAGTCGTCGTTTGTCCCGTTCTTTCACGATCTTTTTCCGGCCGCAGCGATGTCGAAGATGTTATGTTTTACCGGATTCCCGATATTCACGGTACACTCGTGAAATGGTCGTACGCGAACATCCAAATGTTATCGCTACCTCGGAGATGCTATGTCCCATCTCTCGTGCACCGACTATAACACCACGTTCAAACTCACTTAAATCTTGATAACCTGCCATTGTAGCATCAGTAACCGATCTAACTGGCGACCGAATCACGTGTCTCTGATTGGTTCCATACCTCTGTTATTTGCATAAGCACGCCTATACCAGTTTTTTTTGGCTCTTCGGTGTACATATATTAGAAAAAAATACTGAGTAGTATACTTATACCTACATAAAAGTCAAACTGTGTGCATGGTTAAAATATGTATTCAGTTAAGTTTGAGGGCAAGCAGAACGACATGAGCAGCGAGGTATAATTGCCTCCTTTTTCATAAATGAATACAGATTTCATTAATTTTTATTAACATTTTTATTATTTTCTTATTTTTTCGGAAATTTTTTTAGAATGTTTGGATTTCTTTTAGGTTTATGGTTTAAGGGTCAAGGGACAAGGTCAGCCAGATCCAAGATGAATGTTGAGTTACGTCACAACATTTTAGCCGCCCGGCGCTGGCGCCAGTTGCCAGTTTTGTCATATTAAAAATACAATGTGTTCGAACGTAGATTATCATTCTACTTAAGACAATACAAATTTTGATATTGGAAATAAATATATTGAAAAAAATATGCATGCAACCTTGAAATAACATGGTTCCTTTAACAGTAGCGTGTATTAAAAATATCCTACAATCTGAAAGAAGATAGCTATATCAACTTACGTGAACGTTTCATTGCAATGTTCGCAAACAAGTTTACCATCAACTCTCTTCAATTTACACTGCTCCTCCAGTGTCTTCATCAATGCTTCTGTTAACATTCACAATATTTGCCAGGGTTAAAATAATCATGCGATTTAAAAAAAAAACACAAATACAGGTTAATGATAGCATAATACACACAAAATAATACAGTGCAGAAAAATTAAACATCAACACAATGTAGAGTACATAAAGCAATTAGTAGAAACAACCATATTTGAAAAGAAGCATTCATATGAAAACAATTACTTGATCAAACCACATTAAAAACTTGCAGATACATGTAATTATGATTATGTACGTTTCCACCATTAATCAATATAGCTAACACTGAACACCAAAAGTTAATAACATAATACTGATATGCATCACATTCAATAAATATATTTCATTACTTACCCAAGCAGGAATACTTTCAAATAATATATTTTTACTAAGACTAGAAATATGTAAGTTCATTTTTATATTAATATTGTTATGGATTATTATTTACATGCAATGTCATGTAGTTTAACGACAAGAATAATACCAAATATAAAAACAAATTAAAATGTAACTGTATGTTTTATCGATAATGTTTCTAAATGCAGTAACAACAATTTGACGCCACTTTTGGGGTGATAGCAAAACTATACCAGTTATGTTAAATAGCCTTTATAATTAAGAAAGTTTCCAAACAAGATTAAACTATTGAAATGTTTCAACTTTATTTTTAAGAACATCAATTTATTCGTAAAGCCTGCACGTTATTTAACCGATTGTGCTATCAATTTACTTTTATGTAAAATCTCAATAGACAAATTTTGCACAAATTATCACATACATTATTATTACAAAAATTTTAATTCGTTTGACCCAAAACCCAATAAATTACGCAACAATATAGGAAGTTAGTACCAAAACAATACTTTACGAATACTCAAAATCAAATAGACTGCCGACATGTAAATAAGACAGAAGTTTCATTGCGCCAAAAATGAATTGTAAAGCTACTTCATGCAGTAAATTATCTAAGAGCGACACAAACATGATAATCCTATATAATGTAGGCCAAATAGACAATTTTAGAGAGACGTGCGTAAATAAATATATGCTGTTACTGTACAAAACATGCTGCTACTATAAAAATTACTCTTACATTACCAAATAAAAATATCGTAAAACATTAAAGCAAATTGTTCGAAATTGTTACACCGTTTGTAGTTTTGATTAATAAAATTAATGTACATTTACAGGATCACAGCTTTATCTTAAGAAGAGGCGGGGGGAGTCCTTTGCATGACGAAGGTGAATGTGCATGTAACATAAATAGTACCAGAACACTGAAAAATTCGTGCCCACGTTCTTCAGCGTGCATTATTCCGTGCCCATGGATATGTTTCTATGGTAACTATGGCATTACAGGCATACAGTAATTGGAAGCCATAAATTCTGCAATTTATATGCATAATCTCTGAAGCAATGAAAGGTTTCAATTTGACATACTCTTTGCCTATATAACCAATATGGCCGCCACTGCTCTGCTCTCGAGAAGCATGCCTTCCAAATCCTTCCGATGGATCTAAAAGTGCCTTTCTGCTTCTCATTTTTGCAGTTGGGGGATCGATGCTTTTTTGAGAGAAAAACGGAGAATCTTGAGAGGAAAAGGAAAATTTTAAGGGGGGAAAAGAGAAATTTTAATGAAAAAAAGAGACATTTTTAGGGAAAATAGTAAATTTTTGAAGGAAAAAGGAAAATTTTGAGGGGAAAATGGACGATGGAGGCCCGGACTGACGGAGTATGATCAGCTCCGATGCTCCGAACCTCCACCCGCTTGGCCCAAACATTTCCATTTTCAACTACTCTCACCTCACACTTCCAATCGTAAAAAATCGAGAAAAATTCTAAAAACTCCAGCACAACCCCCCTTCCCCTATTCAGACCACACCCACTAACTGCTCCCTTCTTCACCATCACCTCACAAGTCCCCTTCCCACCTCGGCGCATCCCAACAAATCCCGCCCAAATAATTGTTATGAAAATTGCAAAATTTCAAACAAAATTTAAAAAAATCGAACAACATTTTCATTTACCATACCCCTCGCTCTGGCCATCGCCCTCGCCGCAACACATCTACACCCGCTACCAGGCAATTATTATAAAATATAGAAGCATTGCAAAAAATCTAACCTTTAATTATAAAAACTTGGAAAATATAAAGTTTCCTCACACTTCCTTTCGCTCAACTCCCTTTCCACCACCCCTCTCGAACGCCCATTCAACAACCCATGCTCATTCTTAACCCCTCCCCCCACCCTATCATTAATAAATAATTAACAAAAAATAACAAAAATATAAAAAAATTGAAAGAAACTAATATAAGTTTAGGAACATATTACATTACTGACTCAGGCACCCATGCTGGATGCTAGTGACCATGATATCGATTACCTTGGAAAACGAAAAACCGAGAAAAAATGGTATAACATCGAAAGCAACTAAGAAAAGTTTAGCAAGATATTACATCACTGTCTCCATCACACATGATAGATGTTGGTGACCTAGACCTTGACCCCAATTACCTTAATCTATAAAACCGAGAACAAATGGTAAAAGTCGAAATACATTAATAAAAGTTTAGGAACATATTACATCACTCACTTCAAGCCCTATTGGGACGCCGGAGGTCTTGACCTTAACCCCAATAACCTTGAACACGAAAAAATTGTAAAAATCGAACAAATTATAATAAATCGACAAACAGTTCATCACTGACTACGACCTCATGTTGGATGGTTGTGACCTCAACTTTCACTACAATGACCTTGGACTAAATAATGTAAAAAATAACAAAATCGAAAAAAACTTATGTAAAAATTAAAGAACATATTACCTTACTAACTCCAACCCTCGTGTTGAATGTTGGCGTCTTTAACCTTGACCCCATTCAACCTTGAACTCGAAAAATCGGAAATATTGCGAAAAGTCACACAAAAAACCATAAAAACATCGACGAAAAAATTACACACCTACTGTAAAGCAAAACACTATGTAGGATGTAAGTGACACTAAAGGTTCGATTCTCGTAAATATGGCAGCCCGCAGCCACTCCTTCGAACGACATTCAGCAGCCGAATGAACCGACCCTCTATATTTCATTGGCTATATAGCCGACCTATCTTCCGACCCCCAAAGAGAATTAATGACCTTATATAACACAAATACCCCCATCTCCACCATGCCTTCCTCGCACCACTCGTCGTTTCACTTTCCTCATAATATTCTCATCATAGCACGAAACCCCTCTCAGCATCCACACATGCCACCAAACCACAACCAGACTAAACCCCCGCCCCCAATAACTAGCCATAGCTCGTCTCCTCACCATCCATCCTCGCCCTCATCCATCAACAACGATCCTCCACCACTTCCCCTTTCAATAAATGAAACTCCAACTGGTTCCTGAAGAGACAAAGAGACGTAAATCTACCTCAGACTGACTCCTGCCAAGGCCAATTACTGTTAAAATGGCTAGAACAGTGGTCAAGACTAACACACCATACCACCCACCATACGTACCAACTATACCAACAGTCGGTGACAACTAATCTCGAAAAAGTCACCTAATTTGAACCTCGGTACTATCCTCTTCGCACAAAAACTTCGCAAAATCTTAGCAAAACTGTGTAAATGTTCACAAAACATTTCAGCCAGAGCTGGCCATAATAAAAGGCCAAACAACCAGACCAACCAACAAGTTGCGAAACATCCCCCAAAAATATTCCGCACTTCAATCCTCGCCTTATAAAACTCAGCCAATTTTAATCCTCCCAAATAAGTCATAATACTTAAGATACTACATGGCCCTCCTCTTGCACATGGTCCCATACATTTGAGGTAAAACAGACTCCTGCAGTCGATTGCTCACACCAATGAATTAATAAGTCTTTCATAGAAGCAGAACAGACTGTGTAAGAAATTAAACTCACATTTTTATGTATACATAAATTATTTACATACTATAACCATCTATAAATTCTATTCTAACATACATTCGATCTTTATATTTATCAAATGTTTGCAGATCTTTAATAGTAGCCAACAGTATCATCTAATATAGCACAGATCCTTCAGTTCACAAATGATTGAAGATATCATGTTTATGTTCGAGAAATCTCCATCTTTTTGGAAAGATATCAAATGTCTGAATCATCATCAAGTTCATTCGAGTCTTCGGGAAATAGGTAGCCAGTATTCTCAGCGCTTTCTGCCTTCTTTACGTCGCTTGTTGCAGCATATGTAGTAGAAGAGTGTCTCAGTGCATCGAGAAATTCGTCATCGTCTTCATCTCCATCTCTGTCTTCATGCTAATTTTCATTAATGCTGTCTCCGTGGTCATATTCACTTCTTGTTTTGTATTCTATATTGAATTTATGTTTATTTGTAGCAGGACTTGTATGGTCTTCAGTCATTAGAACAAGTAATCGTTTATTTAGATGTTCGTTGATTTCATGCGAAAGTCATGCAAGTGTACATTCTGCACAAACCAACTCTACCTCGCATCGTAGATATCTCATACCATCATTAGCATTAACTGTCTCATCATAATCGTCTTTGGAACCAGTACCCATCCTTGCAGCAAGGGGTACTGATGCAATCACTTGCTGACTCCCAGTAGACGAACCCTTGAAGATATTGATGTGTTCCATAACTGTTTCGCCTTGCATAAACTGCATGTGGCCATTGTCGTAATGTTTCAATGTGCGAAAAGGACTCTCTGTACAGGCGGTTCTGTCATGTCGCCGAGCATGGCAGTTTTTGCTGAAGATCTTTCCACAGTAGCAATACTGTTTTCCATGTAATTCTCCAGCAGTGGGAGAAGGTACATCCATAGAGGTAAGCTCTACAGTAGACTTCGTAAAATCATTCGCTTACATCATATTCATGAAAAAACTGCAGTTCTATCTACAGTAGCAATTTTTATCTACTTTGGCTAGCGACTGCTCTATATATTTATATATAATATATATATATATATTTACTAACATATACCATCAGTGAGATTTAAGTATTTTATGCATTCATTCAGCCAGTCATCTTATCTAGTTCCTTGATTACAATATCGTGTGGTTACATCTTCAACATTTTCTTTCAGACAAGTTCTTTGCTCAGCTTGATCTCATGTTATGCAAATGACCCATAAATGACCCCTAAATGACCCCCAAATGATCGTAATTACCCCTCCTGCTCTGCAAATGACCTCTCTTGCTCTGCAAATTACCTCTTCTGTTCAGCAAATGAAACCTCATACTCTACAAATAACCTCTAAATTAACCCAAAATTACCGATTCTGCTCTGCAAATGACCCCTCCTGGTCCGAAAATGACCTCTCCTGCTCCCAAAATGACCCCCCGGGCTCCGCAATTGACACCTCACACATTGCAGCTAACGCATCATACAATCAAGGCTTCGCATCCAAGTAGTGGTTTGCAGGTTTTTTTATGTTGTAATTCTCTGTAGTCAGGTAGAAGGCAATCAGGAAGTGCCTATTTGCCATGTGGATTGTGCCCTCTTGTTTTCAGCTCTATATTACTTACTAAAGCCAGGGTCCAACCAGAACCCTTGGGATCCACTTCTTCCTCTTGGCATAACTTGTGTATACTATCGGCGTCAGTGCTTTCTATTGTGTTTATATTATAGACACCGCTACATTGGAGGTATTGAAGACTCTAGTACAATATTCGTCATGGTGGAGTTCTGGTTTCGTATAGCTATGGTCCATCCACATATTACATTTTACACCACCATACTTTTCCACCTTATCAATGAGTTGGTTTATCATATTAGGTTTCATACTTGACAGGAACGAGCAAACATATTTTGATATAATTGGCATATTCGATGAAAATAATATTTAAGAAGAACTCTGAATGCAGATTGCTCCAGGGAAATGATATTAACGTTAGGCTTTGGCAAGGAGAGCACTGATGCAGGTTGTGGTGTACAATCAAGTGACATTGATGCTGGTCACTGCTTCATGTAAGTTGAGGTCAAAAACAGGCCTTTGCATTCACAATTCATCTTCGTTGCGTGACGAGAAATCCGTTCCAAATCTATGGTTTTAAAACTGGAATTTTTGTATAAATAACCTATTCTTTTTACAATAAAGAGCCCAGCTTCTGCTCACAGAAGGCATCTTGTCATACATTTTATATGTAAAAAATGTGGGAGCACTCTGAGAAAATCCACATACTCGTTAACTTCAGAAGAAGACATGCATTTACGTATTTAATAATATAAAATATGTTATTTTCAATATACTTTATGCATATATATGAGTTTTATACCACAAAAAAGTGAGGCCTCAGCTTTGTGTTTTTCTTAACCCCTGGTAATTGTATATTATATAGTGTTATATATATCTGCATGTTTTCTTCTGGAGCGAACGAGTATGTGGGTTTTCTCAGAGTGTTCCCATATTTATTCATTTCAAATGTATGACATAATGCTTTCTGTGAGCAGGATCAGGGCTCTTTACTGTAGAAATAACAGATTTTAAACACAAAAATGGCAGTTGTCGATTTAAAACCATCGATTACGAAGGATACTAAAGGCATACGAACATGGAGTCGCGACCTGCATCTACCTCACTTGATTGTACAACACAACCTTTGTCAGTGCTCTGCGAACAGAAGCCTCGTGTAAATGGTATTTTCCTGAAACTACCTGCATACAGGGATATTCTTAAATATTATGTTTCATCGAATATGTCAATTACATCGTAAGATGTTTGCTCGTTCCTATCAAGTAAGAAACCTAATATGACAAACCAACTAATCGATGAATTGGAAAAATTTGTAGGTGTAAAATATAATACGTGGCTGACGAAACCAGAGCTCCAAGATGACGAATATTGTACTAGAGCTTTAAATACCTCGATGGTAGCAGTGTGTACAATGTAGACGCAATAGAAAACACTGTTGACTATAGTACACGCAAGTTATGCCAAGAGGAAGAAGAAGTGGATCCCTAGTGTTTGGGTTGGACCCTAGCTTAAGTAAATCATCTAGAACTCAGAACAAGTGGGTGCAATCCACTTGGCAAATGGTTACTTATTGATTTCCTTTTAACTGACTACAAGAAATTACAACATAAAAAACAAGCAAACCACTATATGAATGCGAAACCTGTATTGTGTAAAGTGTCAGTTCTGGAGCGTGAGGGTCAATTGTGGATCATGAGGGGTCATTTGCGGAGCAGAAGGGGTCATTTGTGGAGCATGAGGTGTCATTTGCGAAGCAGAAGCTTTCTTATAGAAGTCATTTAGGGGTTATTTGTGGAGCATAAAGGGTCATTTTCAGAGCATATGGGATCATTTGCGGAGCAGGCGAGGTCATTTGCGGAGCAGCAAGGGTTATTATGGTCATTTGGTGGTCTTTTAGGGGTAATTTGCATAGCATGAGTTTAAGCAGAGCAAATATGTTGTCTGGAAGAAACTGTTGAAGATGTAACTATATGGTGAAGTGATCAACGAACTAGATAAAATGCCTGGTTGCATGGATGCATAAATATGCTAACATCTCACTGATGAAATATGTTAATAAGTTTATTTATAGAGCAGTAGCTAGGCAAAGTAGATGCACAAGTTGCTACTGTAGAAAGAACTTCAGTTTTTTCATGAATATGACACAATCCAATGACTGTTAGATATCTACTTTAGAGCTTACCTCTAGGGATGTAGTCGACCACCCGTGGCGCAGTCGGTTGGTGCGCCGCTGGTCTGGGGTGTGGGAGGTTCTGGATTCGAATTCCAGGTAAGGAATAGGCGTTAATTTAAGCTAGATAATAAGTAAGTTTGTAAGCCATCCCCTGAGAAACCTTTAGGCATAACACTGGAGGACGTTAATAAACCCTTTCCAATCCAATCCTCTATGAATGTACCTTCTCCCACTTCTGGAAAATTATATGGCAAACAGTGTTGCTACTGTGAAAAGATCTTCAGCAAAAGTTGCCATGCTCGGCGACATGAGAGAACTGCCTGTACGGAGAGTCCTTTTCTCACGATAAGATATTACGACAATGGCCACATGCAGTTTATGCAAGGCGATAGTGTAATGGAAAACATCAATATCTGCAAGGGTTCGTCTACTGGGAGCCAGCAAGTGATTGCATCAGTACCCCTTGCTGCATCGATGGGTACTGATTCCAAAGACGATTATGATGAGACAGTTAATGCTAATGATTAAATGAGATACCTACGACGCGCGGTAGAGTTGGTTTGTGCAGAATGTACACTTGTAAGACTTTCACGTGAAATCGATGAACTTCTACATAAACGATCACTTGTTCTAAAACCTGATGGCCATACAACTCCTGCTACAAAGAAACGTAAATGTAATATAGCATACAAAACAGGAGGTGAATTTGACCACGAAAACAGCATTAATGAAAATTAACATGAAGACAGAGATGGAGATGAAGACGATGACGAATTTCTCGATGCACTGAGACACTCTTCTACTACATTTGCTGCAACGAGCGACATGAAAAAGGCAGAAGACGCTGAGAATACTGGCTACCTTTTTCCCGAAGACCCAAATGAACTTGTTGATAGTCTCAGACATTTGATAGCTTTCCAAAAAGATGGAGATTTCTCGCACATTAACGAGATATCTTCAATAATTTGTAAAATAATTAGAATGCTAAATGTATATAACAAGTAAATAAATGTATATATACACAAATTGTGAGTTTGATTTCTTATAAAGTCTGTTATGCTTCTCTGAAAAACTTATTAATTCGGTGGTTTGTACAATAGATTACGAGAGAGTATTTTGGTTCATATATATAGGAGCATGTGCAAGAGGAGGGCCATGTAGTATCTAAAATATTATGCCTTACTCGGGTCGATTAGAATTTGCGTAGTTCTATAAGGCAAACGTATAAACTGAGGAATATTTTTGAAGAATGTTTCGCAACTAGTTGGTTGATGTGGTCATTTGGCATAGCGCTTTGTTATGGACAGCTCTGGCTGAAATTTTTTGTGAAGATATGCACAATTTTGCGAAGTTTTTGTGCGAAGAAGATAGCACCGAGATTCGAATTAGGTGGCTTTTTCGAGATTGTTGACAGTAATTGGTCTTGGCAGGAGCCAGTATTAGGTAGAGTTACATCTCTTTGCCTCTTCAGGAACCAGTTGGGGTTTAGTTTAGTGGAAGTGGGAGTGGTGGAGGATCGTTGTGGATGGATGATGGTGAGTGTGGATTGTGAGGGGACGAGCTATGGTGAGTTGTCTGGGGTGGGGGTATAATTCGGTCGTGGGTTTAGTGGCATGTGTGGATGTTGGGAGGGGTGCCGTGAATGGCGAGTACAGGGTGAGGGAAGTGGAGCGACGAGAGTTGCGATGGGGACATGGGTGGAGAGGGGGGTATGTATGTTATGTATAGTCATTAATTAGCTATGGGGGTCGGAAGATTAGTCGGCGATATAGCCAATGGAATACAGAGTTGTGGGTTCATGCGGCTACTGACTGTAGTACCAGGGAGGGGCTGTGCTATGCCATCTTTACTAGTGTCACACGCCCAACATAGTTTTTTGCTTTACAGTAGGCATGTAATTTTTTCCTCGATATTTTTACTTTTTTTTGTAATTTTTCTTGATATGCTTTGATTCTTCGAGTTTGAGGTAATTGGGTCAAGATTAAAGTAGCTAGCATTCAAGATAGGGGTCGGCTTAAGTAAGGTTATATGTTTGTTAATATTGACAAAAGTTTTTTTTTCGATGTTGTATTTTTTCTGTTATTGTGTCCAGGATCACTGGGGTGAATGTTGAGGTTACCACCATCCAACATGGGATCGGAGTCAGTGATGTAATATGTTCGTCTATTTTTTTAGAATTTATTCGATTTTTACTATTTGTTTTCGATTTTTGTGTTCAAGGTCATTGGAGTTAAGGTCAAGGCCATCGACATTCAGCATAGGGGTCGCAGTCAGTAATGCAATATGTTCCTAAACGTATTTTAGTAAGTTTTTATTTTTTAAAATTTTTTGCAAATTTTGTCGATTTTTTTTAGTGGTGAGATGGTAATGTTCAATGTTAGTTTGGTTGTGTTTGAAAAAAGGGGGAGGGGGAGGAAGTGGGTAACGAAACTAAATAGTGAGGTAAATTTATATGTTACACGATTTTTAGAATTGATGTTTCGATTTTTTGCGATTTTTCTCGATTTTATAATAATTGCAATGGTTTTGTTGTGTTCGTTATGACGTGGTTNAAGGGGCTGTAGATAGGTCGGAGAGGTGGCACGGGGGTGTGCTAGATTTGTTTTAATTTGTCTCGATTTTTGCGAATTTTCTTTATTTTTTATGATTGGTAGGGGGTGGGCTATGATAGGGGATAATTTGGGGGAGGTGAGACTAGTGTGAGGTTAACTCTATATGTTGTAAGATTTTTTGGAAATTTTTTTTTCGATTTTTGTTTGTATACGGCCAAAAATATATTTAGTTGCACCCACAAAATATTTTGTAGAGTAACAAAACATGAACAGCAACAATATTAATTTTGTTCAGCTAACAAAATACAGGTTTCAATAAACAAAACCTCTGTACTGGGCCAAAAGAAATGACACTGTACACAAAATAAATTATTGTATGATCTTTATGTTCTTCTTTGGTCACTGATTTAATTATCTTCGTCCGAAAACAGAGTTCGAGAGTTTGTTTGCTTTTTTTCTGAAAATAAGGATAATAACCGTGTTTGTTAGTGTATCTATTGATGCATAATAATGGTATAAACATCATAATAAAATAATTTCAACAGGAAAATAAACGCGCATGTAGGCCAGTATTTGAAATGTATATATTTAAAAGCATTCCACTTCATCTGTAGTCACTTTAGCTGAGGTTGCTACGGTTTTGCGCTCTTACGCAGATTGTCTAGGTTCTAATTTTGGCCAGGCTTCCATTTCTTTCATACCAACCGTCAATGTTTACTGTATGTAGAACAAAAACATTATTTGGCTGCACCAACCCAATCTTTGTCTGGGGCAACCAAACAAGAACAACAAAATAATTTGGCTATAACAACAAACAATTTCATTGCCCCTATACAAACAATCAATTTCGTTTGGGTTAAACAACACTTTTTTGATTCAACAAAACCTCTTTCTCTGTGTATAAAAATTTGGAAACAATTAAATATGAATAGTTAATTGGTTTCAAATACGCTGTTGTATACTTGACAATTTTTACCAAAGCGAATACGTGATAATAGAATTTTGGAAGCCAGCATGTATTGTAAAGACGTTCATTTCACTATCGTAGTTAATGTCACGTAATTAATGACCACGTTTGTTAGCATACGTGGCTTTTATAACTCTGTGTTCCAACAACGGTGGCCAGTTATGATTCAAGTTGTCTTTAAAAAAGGCGAAGAAGAAGTGGCCAGAATTGCAATGCATGTAAACACCGAAATATATCTATTTAAGCATGAAAATAAACATAACGACGAGGGGAAAAGTAAAGGACGAGGTAATCGTTTTCTGTTTAAGGTTGTCTAGGCAACGTTAGTGCCAATGTATTTGCAAACTCTCTCCGTATCTGGCAGCTGGTTCACATACGGGCCAAAACCAAACACGGTTCTCATGAACTTAATGCACACCCGTACGTGATGATCTTCAAGCTAACCTGTGTCCTGGTGAATTGTTTAGCTCAGGAAAATTCCGCTTTCGCCAGAAGTTGTGACGGGTCGCAGGGCGGGCGCTGAGGACAACCACCTGAGTGGAGCTACGAGGTGGGAAAGTGGTTGTCCGCGCTTTCCTGAAACGACGAGTACCATTCAGAATACAGTACGAGGCTCATGGGATGGCTTGGCTGACTGGCGGGGAGAAGGTTAGGACAACATAAACCACGCACCTACTAGCTTACTTGCTTACTTACCCCAAAAGCAATTGTTCACTCCCATTCACAGAATGGAGTCGGATACGTATCCAGAACGTAGAATATGGTGCACTCAAAAAGAAAGTGAACCCGTATTTACGTATACAGTAAAGCAATGTAAGTAATTAGAAATTTGATAATAATATGATACTGAAGCTGACATAAATTTATTTTATTTCAACCAAGTATACGTGTGTAAATATTATACAAGAATCTGAATCTAAAATCGTTCCAGGCAAATTGTGTAACCATTCTTTAATGAACTGCATAGTTTATCATCTTTCATACTAGTGAGACAATACATCATACCAAAAATATAAATAAAACATGGTTAAACTCATGCATAAAGAAGTAATGTAATGTTATTAATAACTGGTCCAAGCTTTGAAATGTTTCAAATTAAGGGCTGCTTCATAAGCATAGTAAATAAACGAATGTGTTTAGTTACGACATGTTAGTATGACTTGCTCCGACCTAAGTATGCACCAAAAATTTGCAATTTTCAGCAAACTGATATGAAATTTTCTGCTATCATGCTTTACTTTTTCAATGATTTATATTCCTCTTCCAACTCTCCTAATCTATAGTACGGGGCTGCAAATATATCCATAATATATTCTAATTCCACCTATGTTTTGTTATGTTCTATAACCAAAGTCGAAATACGTCCAATGATGAATTTTTGCGGAGTTTTGTCAAAATGACTATTTCCGTTCATCCTCGCATGTGTTGAGTACCAATATTCCGTTTGTGACGAATGTATATTCTAATGTTTGGAAATTTACTGACATTTTTTTATAAGATTTCTTAAGCGCTGTAATTTGATACATCGACTTGTTCGAGGTCGATAAGAATTTGATGCTCTTATTTCCAGTGGTTCGCAAATGACAGCCAACTATGTCTTAAACTTAGGGTCTACGGTATTTTATTTGCTTATTTCTGGTTGCGGGTTTGGAGTATTGCCTACAATCTGAAATTAGTAGTCCCATCTCAAACAGTTGGAGAAGGTCAGCCAGTCATGCTTACAAAAGGGACTAGGACTAACACGCAATATCTACTAGCTTGAAGTCAAGAGTGTTACCTACGATATGAACTTAGTGACTATCAACAAATTGCTCAAGAATGGCAGCCAAATACCTCAATAAAATTGATTAGAGAGACATGGGCATGCACAAGATATGGAGTATTGATTATGATTCAATCGAGATTGCTGATTCTATAACCAACAGTTGCAAAATGGCACCCTAAAAATGCTTATCATATGGCTTAGGTCATAATGCAACGCATTGACCAGCTCTAGGCAGGAGTTATTTCCTACACCCTGAATATGGTTATTTTATGTCCTAAAGTTGCGAAATTAATTTTGATCAACTATGCTTATAAAAGAACTTAGGGCTTAACATGTAATATATACCATCTTGGGTTTGTTATTTTTAACTATGGTCTGAATTCATAGATGATATCAGCAACAGGGAATAGTGTCAATCTGTCTATCGAGTTTGACAGTGTTAGCTACAATATTACTCTTGTGGTTCTATCTCTAATAGTTATGTAATGGTAACCAACTATGCTAATAAAAGGGTTCAGTTGCTAAAGTGACATACCTACTTGTTTGAGGTCAGAAGAAGTAACACTGTCCTGAATGTTAATTTTTAACTCAAATTGTTTGAAAATGGAGGCTAACTAATCTTAAAACATGAGCCAGGTTGTAAAATGATATATCGAATTAATCGAGGTCGGAAATAATACTTACAATAATACATCGATAGTTTTATCTTTAGTAGTGACAAAATTGTGGTCAGCTATGCTTATAACATGGCACAACGCCTAATGTGACATATCTACTTGTTTTGGGTTGGGAGCATTAGCTACGATCTGTATTTGATAATTGTATCTCCAGTGGTTCGAAAAAAGTAGTCTACTATGCTTATAAAATGACTTAGTGTCAAATTTATAAAATCATTTTGTTTGGAGTGACGATGGTACTAGCTCCAATAGTTGCAAAATGGCAGGCAACTATGCTTATACGCTGGCAGACACTGGGGACCATGCTATGCTTATAACATGTTTTCAGACCAGCGGAATTCTACTCTTAAATTGGTTTGGTTTCACCTACTTGGCATAATTATTTTAAAAAGCTGAATATAATACTTATGCTTAAAAAATACTATATGTAGGACATTGTGTCTACGTTCTATGGCGCTCACCACATTACTGTACGTTTCCCGCTGTACACCACAGTTCTAATCCATTAAACAAAATGGTCTGTAGGCAATACTTTTCCAACATGTGTCATAGAGCTTTTACACTATATTCACAGGCAAACTTTATATGAAAAAAAAACCAACTCAAAAAGAGAAAGGGAAAATGAATGAAAACACGTGAAACTAATTGCGCCACATAATCTTGCCCGTACTTTTTATCATCACTAATAAACATGTGAGACCATACGATAAAAATACACCCATGGAAAGTGGTGATGTTCGATACTGTCACAAAACCATCTAAACAATGCTTTAAAACATCTTGGAAGAAAAATTTTTATCCAATTATTTAAGTAAATGTTATTCTGTAGTCACGAAAATATTACATGAACTTCCGTGCACTTAGTGAAACCCTTCTATGAAACTATTGTATTTCAGTACACTTTAACCTTCTCAACACTTGGAGGCAGTCCTGCAAATACTAAGGGGAAAACTTAACTTCACCTTTGTATAAAATTTCAAGATTGCAATAGTAATGTGTGTATGCTCTTGTCAGTTTCTAATAAGTGGGAATAACATGTTCTGAAAACGAGTAAAAATTGTCAGGGTAAAGAGGAATAGTATATATTATTTATTAATACTAAGGGAAAGTACATAAGCGTCAACTCGTTGATAAAATGTTTTGACAATCGCGAAATTCTTGAATATACAATTTAACAAAAACAAATAAAAAATATTTGTACATCATTTTTAAAATATCTAATTTTCTAAATAATGTACTTAAACCGAAACACAAACTGGTCAGCGCTATAGAAGTATATGCTGCATGCTGTAAAATCTACTGTAAATAAAATATGGCTATTGTTAAAAGCAACGAAAAACGTTAGCTTACAGAACTTGCAAACTTTAATTAATTTCAGCTAATATACTGAAACATCAAATCAAAAACAAAATGTACACAAAAGCATAACGCTTATCGCACAAGATGCACTAACTATAGGCAAAACTCAGATTTATGTACTCCAAACTCATCCACACGTCATGCTGCGCAGAATATACCTGACGTGGCCATTGCAGTGTGCACACATAGCAATTCTCGCTCCCGCCGCTACGCTAGGGTTCAATACCCCATGACCACGGCGAGGAGCTGTAGACCCTGCAAAAGTGGCCCCCTTCTGGCCCCTGCTACCACAGCCGCTACCCATTCCAGCACCACCTGCATACGGGATTGACGAAGCAGTAGATGGAATAGATACTCTTACGATAGGTGAAGTTAGAGAAAATGTATAGCAATTTTGTTGGGGGAATCGTGATAAAGAAAGCATGAAGAGGCGGAAGAATATTTTGGACTGTCAACAAATTGTAATTATGCACTATAATGTACCTATGTCTTGCAAAAATAAGATGCAACAAAATATTAACTTAATTTTCTTTCTGGCGAAATATATAGAACGACCATATTACAATAACTAATCTCAAAATGGTTCACGATTATTACAAAATTAACGTACCAAACATTCTATAATAATCATTATACATTTTTTCTACAAAAACTGTACTAGATGTACATTTTTTTAGAGGAAAATTAATTATCTTAGAAATAATCTATCAATGTTTCTATCTGTAGAATTTAGGGTAAATAATAAAAAATGTATAGCAGCCTGTCTGCCTTTTAAACAATCATGGTTTCGGGAAATCGTGACAAACATGCATTAATTAAACCTACTGTGCTTTACAATGTGCATAATATTAGTTTTTTATAATTATTTTACTCCCCCCGTTGAGACGGTTTATAAAAACCAGTTTATTATTTTACTGGTGTTGTGTTTCCAACATACTTATAGGGCACATGCTGTAGAATGATTTTGATGGCGTATTATTTCGGAGGTGAACCAGCCACTACTGCGCAGATACCCACTCTACCGATGGAGGGTGTTGTACAGGATGATGCCGCTGGTCGGCGGGCTTTCTTGAGGATCTCCGTTTTCCTCGCCCTTGCATTCCCGCGCTGCACCGTACTTACCTCAGTTCTCCCTCATCGACTCTCGATGCCCCGATGTTAAGAGCCGCCATAAACATCTCCACTCTACCGATGGAGAAGTGGAAGAAGAGAGTGCTTAAATATTTCGCGTTCATATAATATCCCATACTACAAATATATTACATACCATTGTCTAAATACCTATTGTAATTCTTCAACTTCTGACAACTAGTTGGTATCCTTTTCAGATAGGTTGCAGTTGTCACTGCAGCAATCACTGTCACTGGTAATGTAGTTTACTTGACCTAGGTTATGTACTACTTGTCCTACAGCGATATGTACATTAAAGAGCAGTTGAATAAGAGACAATTGTCATAATGGTGAAATAGCGCTGTAGTCGCCCCGTCAAATTGAATAGTGCCGAGCAACACGTGACTCGGATGACGCCAGACTTTAAACTGTCCATCTGAGAAACAGTCGAACACAGAATGACGAAGAAACAAGATCTCAGCACATTCGTTCCTAGCCAGATCGCTCGGGACAGTAGTGTGCGGCACTCGATCTCCAAAGTCGTGCAGGTATTGGGATTCCCAAAGACTACTGTTTCAACAGTGTACTGTGTGTTCCAGATTTCGGGCAAAATTGCAGCTGCCAGGGGAAACTGCAATGTCATACAACATATCGATTACAGGGGTCACCGTCGGCTAACTCTGCTCGTAACAGCGAATAGGCATGAGACAGTGCACTCGCCAATTCAGTGTTAGAACACAACGACCTGTGAGTAGCTGTACACTCCAGAACCATCTCCTCGCTATGGAGTTCAGAAGCCACCGCCCTTTTAGGACCTCTGATCACTGCATGTCACACGGCTCGAATGAAGTCACGGTGGCTGAGCGGTTAGACTGTTCGCCTCCCACCAAGGCGAACCAGGATTAATCCCCGGCCGTGTCACTCCGGATTTTCGCAAGTGAGAATCTTGCAGGACGATACCGCTGGTCGGCGGGTTTTCTGAGCGATCTCTCGTTTATCCCGCCCTCTAAATCCGGCGTGGCTCCATTCTCACCTCATTTCATTCTCATCGGTTCTGAAGACCTCGTTGTTAAGAGCCGCCCAAATCTCTTAACTCAACAAGGCTCTACGATTGATTTGCGCGTAGGAACATTGCCAATGGACTCTAAACACATAGAAAACTGTCGCCTGGATGGATGAGTAAAGATAGAGATTGTTACATACCAATGGGAGAATACGAGTACGTCGCCAAACATATGAATCGATGGATCCTTCGTGTCAGGAGTGTACAGTTCAGGCCATTGGTGGAATAGTCTCGTATTAAGGCTGTTTATATGGGATGAAATGGGCCCCAAGGTATACATGCCATCGCTCCTCACCGACGAACGATACAAGGACCTGTCAGCAGATAATTCGAACCCATGTCAGCATCTACAGCACCGTGCAGGAAACCTGTACCTACAGGAAGACAATGCACTAGCCCACCGCTCCGAATTGTGACCGAGTGATTGGATGAACGCTTCACAGACTTGAAGCTGCTTGCCTGATCCCTGAGGTTACCCGACCTCAATCCTATCAAACACATCTAGGATGCTGTCGAGAAGGATGTGCGCACCGTGGATCCTACTCCGACCTATCTCTGTACATTGTGGGAGGATGTTGGGTGGTGGTGAATCAGTATGGCTCCAGACCACTTCCGGTAACTTGTGGAGTCCATGCCATGCCACATCACTACCGTCATCAAGCTGAAAGGGGGTGCTACATGCTATTAGGCAGGGATCTCTAATTAAACTGCTAATGAGTATAAAATGCCTCTTTAACTGTTTTGTATCCATCTTCAATGTTTTGCACATGTGCAGAGAGATTTCCACCTACATTAATTTTTCTCGGAGATAACTGTCTATCGATTTTAAAAGCAAAATTGCGATGCGTAATCTACTACTTAGTGTCTGCTCAAATAGGTTCGATGTAATTAGTATCAGTGTTTTTTTTATAGAGGAAGAAGCAAAACACTGTGCGAATGCTGTTTCGTAAGTTCGTCAAACTTATAACTTGTAAACTTTTATTTGTGACACTTAATTTAATTACATAAATCAAGATTCAACATTTCAGGGCAATACATGATATGTTTAACACAGCCATGTATTCACGTTCTCCTTTGTAATGCTTGAGTCAAGTAAATTTTCCCACACGTTATTGTGATTAGGAAGATTTTCTATTGCAATAAAGAAGTTTTATGGAAAATAATGTATTACCTTCTGTGAAACCAGATTTTCAATTATCAGCGGTAGACTGGAAATGCCGATTCAGGGACTACTGGCGCCCAGG
Source organism: Clitarchus hookeri (assembly GCA_002778355.1). Taxonomy (NCBI): domain Eukaryota; kingdom Metazoa; phylum Arthropoda; class Insecta; order Phasmatodea; family Phasmatidae; genus Clitarchus; species Clitarchus hookeri. The sequence continues at coordinate 1,019,619 of NQII01000186.1, read as the reverse complement.
AAAAGAACCAGGGACCACTGAGGCACCATGCAAACATACACCATTTTCCTTTCAAAAATGTATATAAAATGCCCCAAAATCAGCATATGATGTCGAGTTCCACTGAAAATGACCAAGGCGGACTGTAGATACTTCGATGCATGAGTAAAAAAGTCCTCAAAACTAGAAGTAGGTTAAAGAATCCGAGTCAAGCGCAACAGACAAGAAGCGATGTCGAATACATTTGTTTACATTATGGACCACAAATATCATGTTGGATACCTGTGGACTTGACCTTGGGATAAACTTAAAGTCGATAAACAAAAAAAATTCCAAAAATTCGTTACAAAAAAATTTCATTATTGACCACAACTGCCATATTGGATATCTGTAACCATGACATTGAACCCAGGTGACCTTGAAACAGAATAATTGATAGATATCACAAACAAATCCTTACAAACAATTGAAAAATTACGGAAAAATCGCATTGGCCACGACCGCTATCTTGGATATATATATGACCTCAACTTAAACCCCGAGTGACCTCGATCCCAAAAAATCTACAAAAATTGCGTAAAATTCGATAAAAAAAATTTAAAATTCAGAAAAAATTACATTAATGATTCAAACCACCATTTTGGATATGCGTGACCATTACCTTAACACCAGGTGACCTCTAACCAGAATGATTGATTCAAATCAAAACAATCGTTTAAGAAATTTAAAATAAGCGAAAAATTACATTGGTCACGACCAACATTTGGATATCTGTGACATTGACTGTGACCTCAGACGAACTTGAAACAAAAAAATTGAGTAATATAACAAACGTCTTTAAAAATTGGAAAATATTCTAAAAACATATACAAATTAATAAATAATAAGATTTATAAAAATTCGAGATAATTCGGAAATATTCGAAAAATTATGAAATTGTTATTCAAAAATTTACATGTATAAGGTCTAGGGTTCCATTATCTAAAAAGAAATTAAAGCACATTTCCTCCCAGTATAACGACCAGTAGGCAATAACCACCTCCATATTTTTTCATTGTTATTCAGTTTGCAAGTTTCCACCCCCAGACTATATTCAATTGGCGATCCAACTGACCCCCACNTTTACACCACACCCGACCACAAACCCCTTTACCAACCCACCATCATTTATCCTATACAGCTCAAACCATTTTGTCACCACCAGACTACATAAGTGATTTAACGATGATGTCACATTGTTCGCTCATAACTGGGTTGGTCACATGCTATCTCGTCCTCTGAAGATAGCTAATATAGCCACATTCGTGCCATGTCACAGTTCGTCTGATGCGAGAGATGAATGAATACTCTCTCATCTCTGAGGTTTCTTGCATACAATCTGGTGAGTTACTATCTTATGTTCTACTTTTCCGACACATTATGCTGGGTATTATCAAGAATGCTCGTAGTTACTCATATTTTCGCCACTAATGAAAAATGGCTCAAATTTCGAGTACCTGTTCGGACCTGATCGGAGTAAGCATAAATGTAAAAACTAAGCATATGTTTAATGGTGTACCCGCAACCAGCATCCCGAATTCGTCTGATGGTTTTACTCTAGCCAGATTGTCTATTTTGTGGATGATTCTATTCGCAAACTGGTTAAACTTGGAATGTATGAGTCCAGTCCAACTTGTATAGGCATTTTTATATTCTGTGCTCTTCTCAGCCATCAATCCAATATTCGATCAATCTCTCAATATTTCGATCAATCTTTCAATAATCTTCCAATATTTCGATCAATCTTTCAATAATCTTCCAATATTTTTATCAATCTCTCAGTCTTTCAACCCATCGCCAATCCATAGTCATTCCATCGGTATATCGTCTGTCCCCCAAATATATGTAGAGAAATACCATTTTTTGAACAACTGTCACCAAATGTGAACTTGGTAACTGCAATGATCTTTTGACTACATTCCAATGTCTCTGTTTTTATACTTAAAACCTTTATTAAACTTCTACATGCAGATAACATAGCTTATATGAATACATGAATACTTATAAAAGTAAAAATAGTACTATGGGATAGAAATATAAATAAATGATAATCACACTTGACATGCAATGCATATATTGGAAGTAGAAACCTCGCTGACATCCCCCACGATTTTAATCCCCCGCGAGCAACTTCGACAGGCACACATGAGAAGCCAGAAGTAGGTAGCGCCTGCAGGCCATTACACATGTCGCAGCAGCACGGAATGCCTCCCCCACCACCCCTACCAAACTGTGTGAACTTGTACATGCGGACATTACACCGAGTAAAGCAAATAGCCGTCAAGGGAGTTAAGATAGGGAAGGCGGACGACAGGAAAATATCGCCGACCCACCCGGAAGGTGAGATACGCCCCGAGGAAGGGCCTCCTTCCCCTAACCAAACACAGAAGCACCTGGACACACGCCGCCAGGGGCCGCAGGCCCACACCCACCGCCCACAACCTTTAAGAACCATGGCATGTGTATGAAATATTCTTTGTTCTGCGCAATCCTCAACCTCCCTCCATCAACAAGGGAAGGTGCATGTACAGTTTATGGGGAGGAGTCCAGAGAGGATATAAGCCTCTTTGTGGGGCGGGTGGAGTTTGAGTTCAATCAATCCGTTCGGAGAGCAGTTGACCTGGTCAGTTAGAATCGTGCGCCGAGAGAGTAAGTCAGTGCAGCAGTTAGTCGAGGCCGGGGAGATTGGACCTTGGCCGCAGCAGTCAGTGGCATCAGTCAGTCAGTTGACTCGCGCAGTTATGTGAGCGGAAGTCCATCGGGACGCTGAGAGGCTGCGGGGTTCGGGCCCCAGCAGAGACAACCAGATACAGTGTTAAGGGGTCAGTCATATTGGGGCAGTCGGAGGCTGAGATACTCTGTGCCGGGAGAATCAGTTACATCGGACGAGCAGTATCACCATGCCGGGACGCGATTCAGTCAGTCAGTCAAGTCAAGTCAGTCAGTCAGTTACAATTACACACTGAGAAGGCGGAGTCGAGTGGTAACATTCAACAAGGAGCGCCACATCGAGCGAGTGGGAGTAGTCCAGTGCAACCCTGTGCCGAGAGCCAGGGTGGGGCCCTGTCAAGGGTCTCTCCTGGGACATAGTAGGGAGGTAATCAGTCGATTACCACCCTATACCGCGAACAGAGGGTCGAGTGGTGTGCTCAACGAGGAGTTCCACGTCGAGAGGAAGCCAGCTGAGTGCAACAAGCCAATGCGAGCCAGTCTGAGGGCCTGTAAAATGGTCACCCAACTCACCAGAACACAAGTTACTGCCACCGGAACAGCACCAAACAGCAGAACATAGATAAGTACCAACGGCGTCATTCAGGGACGTGTCCTGTCACCTAATGCCCCCACAGTGTCGGAAAAGTTAGCCAGAACATTGTAATCAGCCCTTCAGGCCAAGAACTCACAGGGCCGAGAAAGTATGTGTACTTCACGCAAAAGTGCCGGGAATGTGTGTATGAATTCCCGTCAAATAAACCTGTTAAAACCAAGATGTAATGAAGCAGGGTTTTTTAATACCCTCAACCTTCAAGGCACCTTATAATCTGTGACATCTAACATTAACTGAGGACCCTACGAACCGCTCTGTACACCACAAGTGAAAACACCAACTGCATTTTTCCCGAAGACAGCAATGAACTTGTTGGCAGACTCATAATATTGGTCACTTGGCAAAATAATGTAGATTTGTTGTACATTAAGGAGATATCTTCAACCATCACTAAACTGAAGGACAGGGGTTGTTACAAATATAACCATTAGGTAATATCTATGATTTGTATACATGTGAGTTTGTAATATGTAAACTAATAATACCTTTATTTATAAAAATAATTCTTAAATATTTGTGATGTATCCTTTTTTCTACTCATAAATATAAAGTGGTCCTATCAGCACTCATATACTAAAGTAAATATTTGCATATTAAATTTTAACGAATAATTAAAGCACATACAGGAGAATTAATGAAAAACATTGATGCAGTCGCCAAGTAGAAATTTTGCAGCAGTTGGTGAATTAATAATATTCCTCTACATATGGGTGGGTGGCAGCCGATATACTTATGGATTGACTATGGATTGATGATGGTTTGAAATATAGAGATATTGATCGAAATATTAAAATATTGTTCGGAATATTTATTTAAATTTTGAAAGATTAATCGAATTGATTGAAAGATTAACTGAAAAGATCGAAAAATTAATCGAATATGTAGATTGAAATATTGATTGAAAGATTAGTAGACTTATCAAAATGAGTGCAAAATGTATTGATATGTTGAAAGATTTATCGAAAGTTTAGGAAATTTATCTCAAAAAATGATATAATAGATTAAATTATCGATTGAAATGATAAAAATATTGATAGAAAAGTTTAAAAGATTTACAAATGATTGAAAGGGTGATCGAAAGATTGAAAGATTATCAAAAGATTGGAAGAATGATCGAAACCATTGAAATATTTATCGAAAAGTTTGAAAAAAGATAGAAATATTGATCGCGAGATTAAAAGATTGAATGAAAGAATAGAAGATATATCGAAATATTGATCGAAATATTGGGAGTTTGATCAAAATATTGATCGATAGTATTGATGGAATGGTGGATTGATGACTGAGAAAAGCATGGAAGATATCAATGCCTATTACCCGAGTTGGCCTCATGCATTCCAAGTTCCAAGGTCCTTGCCCTACTGGTTTGCGAAAAACATCATCGCCACCATAGGTAATTCATACGGAGTAACACCACCAAAGACGATGTTGAGATGCTGGCCACATGCATTCCAATAAATAAATTCCTTAGTTTTACATCTACACTCCAATAGCTCACTGGTTCAAATAGGTATTCGACATTTGAGCAGATATTTTACTTTGGCTGGGAAATATATATGTAATTATAAGAACTCTTGGTAATATCCAACAAAATATGATAAAAGAGTCAAACATAAAAAAAATTTACGTATCAGACCAAATGCTAGAAACATGACGGAAGAGAGACTAATTCTTCTGCTCTCGCATCAAAAGAACAGTAAAGTGGCGTAACTTTGTCTTCATTAACTATCTACAGAGGACAATATATCAAATGATCAACAAACAATCAATGCAAAACCACTAGCGCAGTCTTGCGGAAGTATGTAAATGCTGGCGAGGATGTGACGAGGGTTGGAAGTTTGTGATGTAAAGACAATAATTTGTTGGCGGGGGTAGTTGGGTGGGTAGGAGCCGGCTAGATAGTGGAGGCTCGCCGACTAAATAAAATTGAGAAAATAGAGGGGTCAGACATCTACTAGTCGTTGTGCTGGGAGTATGTGCACTCCACCATATATACGGGAATAGAACCCTTCTACATGTAAGTTTTTAAAAATTATTAGCATAATTTTTTCAAAAATTTCCGATATTTTTAAAATTTTTATTAATTTTTAAAACATTTTTTTTAGAATTTTTTATCAACATTTTTACAAATTTTTGCTATTTGTCGTTTTTTTGTTGAAATCCGCCTGGGGTCAGGGTCAATGTTACAGATATCCAAGATCGCTGTCATAGCCAACTATATAATTTTTTACTGATTTAAATTTTTTTTGCAGAATTGTTTCGATTTGAATATATTATTCTGTTTTAAAGACACCTGGGTTCTAGGCGATAGTCACGGAAAATCCAGATGGTGACTGTTATCAATAATGTTATTTTCCCTCATTTTTAAATTTTTTAACGAATTTTTATGATTTTTCTGCGTTAAGGTTATTCGTGGCCTAGACCAAGGTCATGTATATACAATACGTCGGTCGAAGGCCAATAATGTAATGTTTCCTTAATAAAATGTTTTTTGAAAATATTTTATTTGTATTGACTATTACGGTTCAATGTCCACTTGGTTCAAGTTAATGGTAATGGATATCCAAGATGGCAGTTGTGGTAAATAATGTATTTTTTTTAATTGTTCAAACATATTATGTGATTTTCTCGAATTTTCTACTTCAGTGTTATCCCATGGTCAAGGTCACATTTATCCAACATTGTGGTTGATGTCCATAGTGTAAACAAATATGGTCGACGTATCTCCTGGCTCGGAGCCTTTAGTCCGCCTTCCTGATTTGAGGACTTTTTGATTAATGCATAGAAGAGTCTCACCAAAATGGCTGATTTTGTGGAATCTTGAAGGATTTCTTACAGTCAAACGGGCTATGTTTTCGTAATACCACAGTCGACCTCCCGTGGCGCCACCGGTTTGGGCTGCGGGAGGTTCTCGGTTCGAATACTAGGTAAGGCATATGTGCTAGTTTATGTTTGGTCATAAGTTAGTTTATAAACCATCCCCTGATGAGGCTTCAGGCATCACACGGGGGGACGTTAACAACACATTTCCAATTCCAATCCAATTCATGGTAGCTGGATGACACCTGGCTTCCATGCCGGGTGCCAGTTGTCACTGAATCGGCATTCTCATTTTCTTATAAGTATTAATTTCATAATGGTAATTACCCACAGAGTAAAACATTTTGTAAACAGGGCTGAAATATTTTTTTTAATAAAACCAGTTTTTTGTGAATTTACACAAACTTTCTTGTAATCTTGGTGTATTTGTACATTTACAAGAGCAACAGCTGCACTGCTATATAACAATTCTGGCAGAAACATTGGTATTCAGTAATCTGCTGATACTATCTCAGAAGTTGTAAGATGTGTGCTAATGGCCGAAGAGTAATCACTTCCGACAATCAACTTACCTGGGAAGACAGCACAAAAAGCACGTGGACGTGGTTTGAAAAGAGCCCCCCACCCGAACCACCGGGCTTTTAATACCATTTTTATGGGTTTACAACATTAACTCTGTAACAGTACAGGCCAGAGTATGAACATTTCTGTGATTTTAGCTGCAGTAATACTATTCTTTTAAATCTTTCAAAAAATTGTCAGAATTATTTCTTATTACATATTTTCTATTCGTACAACGTTTCTCTAGGCTGCTTAATGTAGAAAGTGTTTTACTAAGTACTAGTACATTTACGTCATTGAATTTGAATAAATAATATGTGACCAAAATAAACAACATAACGCAACGACAACGAAAATAGTCACACTACGAAAAATTCGGCAGCTGTAGGCAACATAAATTTTTCCCTGTACGTAAATTTTTTTTACGAGGGTCCAACATAATCCTTATAATTAAGTGTCAGACTAATTATAGTTCCACCATGAGCTAAGTAAAATCTTACTGGTCTTCTCTTTTGAAGGTTAAAATACTATATAATAACAGAAGATTAAATCATTGAAAGTACGTATGACCTATTAAAATACAACACAACTGCGGATGCATGTGTGGCGTAGTGGTTAGTGTATTTGTTTCGTATGTGAAGGATCCGGTTTGAATACCCCGTCACCGCACTGGGGATTTTCCAACTCGTAGTTGGGTAGGGGCGTGCCGGACTGGGTCTAACCAAGTATGTTCTGTGGAACGCTGGCTTACCTATAATTCTTATAGTAGAAAAAGTAATGTGTATCATTAAACAAACTGAATTACCCAGTACAATTCCAAACAATATCTACTGATTTTGCAGGAAAATAATTTAAGAATTACTGCACAAATTGATGTAATTCTACAGGAGGGAGTGAGTGAATGAGTGAAGAGATTTGGGCGGCTCTTGCCATCGAGGTCACGAGAGCTGATGAGGGTGAAGCTAGCTGAGAAAGCAGCAGTGCCAGAATGCAAAGGCGAGGGAAGCGGGAGATCCCCAAGAAAACCCACCGACCAGTGGCATCGGCCGGCACAATTCCCACCACGTAAAAAAATCCGTGAATGAGACCGCCGGGAACCAAACCAAATTCGTATTGGTGGGAGGCAAGCTCTCTAACCGCTGCGCCACCACGCCTCCTCTTAACAACGAGATCTTGAGAGATGATTATCCGCATTTTGAGACACGCCTGTGTCAACGGTAACACTTGTTCGTGTATCAGCAAAAGGAATGCTGGGACACCTAGCTTGTTTTTCTCTGCTCTTGGACATTATCTCATTTTAAATTTCTTTACATATTTGACTAAGTGCAACTTTGCGTTTCAGATTAGAATGTATTGAAGAAGTTGTTATCCGCACATAAACGAAATCGATTTACAAAGTACACTCTAAAAAACATTTTAGTTTTTACTGTAATATTGTTTGTAGTTTTACAAACGTCTGCGACAGTACAAACATTTCTGTTTTAAAATTACTCGGTACAACATCTATTTTTATAATTATCCTTAAGAAATATGTATACTATACAACAGAGTAATTAAGGAACACACAAGCGTAATAGTCGCATAAATCGTGAACTCCACCCGCACACGCCAGTAAAATGGCGTCGCTGGCCAGAAACATAATGGAACGCCGTTCGCCAATCAGCGACTGGTAACCTACTTGCTATTCGGCAACCCAGCCAACAGTGAACCATCCGCAGCATGCAGTAGCCAAACAGAAATAAGGCTCGTTCTCAGAGCCTCGCGCAGCTAACCTGAGAATGGGCACGCCCAGGCCCTATCACAAGGACTTTAGCATAGCGCCGGGGGTGTTCGTAGAGGGCCTAAATCTTAGTATATGGACTAGCTTTTTAAAACAAACAACAGAAGAATTCGTCAAATAAATGAGTTAATGTTCTGATGACAAATAGTTGTATTCTGTCATAATGTACATATTTAAAATAAACGTGAGTTTCAAACGTATAGTATGTCATTTATTATTTTCCATGAGTAAGAGGGAGCATCATATATTGAAATGACCTATAGGTCTCTTAAGGCCTTTTGAAAGGGCCTGGACACGCCCACATCAATGGAACCGCCCCGCCGTTATATATATATATATGTATGTATTTATTTACTCTGTAACTATGCTGACCATTACCCACGGACACATACAAAGTGGAGGAAAATAAATATAGTCTATTCATGGTTTCTTTACACTTTTGAATCAAACCATTGAAAAATCATCCCATATATGAAGTGTTTTGTTGGTTGCTAAATACGCCGTGCATTAAAAACGAATTATAGTTGTGTTAACGTTAAAGTAGCTTATATTTGGTCAACTTAAACTTTTACTTATATTATTTCCATAAATTATAATATTTCATTTATAATGTAAATGAACAAATACAGAGAGATAATAGGTGTTTTGGTAATACATAGTAAGAAATAGTTCTTATGCAAAATATTATTACACTTAGTGCACACGAATGAGGTGCGTAGTCCCATTGATGTAATTTTCAAAACTCGGTTAAGCTTTGTTTGCATGAGGCGCTGGAATATCTTGGTAGTAGAACTTTAGCAGGGCTTCAGAAAAGTTGGAAGTAACCATGAATGGAATTTACCTGTCTGTGCAAAACCTAGGTGTAACGTATAGCGAAATTCGGCGAAGAAAGAAACGTATTTCTAGTGTAAATAAATTGAAACTCCTAAAACAACTCAAATAATCATAATATAACAATGAAGAAAACTTAAAAAATACGTGACCTTATAGAAAATAATTCGATATATTACTTTTAACTCAGTTAGTTAGCGTGCCGGTCCGTCTTTAATACGCGTGTGTGCCAATTGAAGTCTGCGCCAGATTATGAAATATTCGTTAATATTTAAATGCGACATTTTTGTTACCTGTAATGTATGTTTTATTTATCTCGTAATTTCAACAATTTCTTTGTTTTAGGGTACCCAGTAATTTTGCAATTACTACGATGCTCCGTTTAAAGTTTGTGCTTGTTATTCTGATGGGTTCTTTTTTCTTCACTTATTTTATTTACAAACTACCAGATAAAAATTATTTTGAGAAATTGTGCATAAAAGCTGTTCTTTAAATATCAGGAATTATTTGTCTTTGGTTTATAGTTTTCGAGACGTAAAGAAGTGTACATGAAGGACAAACATCGTTTAGCCTATACAATAAAACTGTTAATGCTAATTTTCATATCTACACAGTACTCATAAACTGAAATATATACGTACATCGTAACAACGGTACTGATAATTTGTAGGAACAGTTTCTTATTCTTTCCATATACTTGGATTTTATGAAAATATTTTTTTGTTTCTGGTAGTTAAATTAATTATTCTGTCTCGTTGGTTTTTTTATTTCTAATAAAACAAGTAAATTGTTTCTATGAAAATGTATTAAGAAATACAAAATAATAGTAAGGAAGTTGCACTTTTCTGTCACATTGTTATTCATACAGTTGACACAATTTATAAATGAAGCCCACAAAAGAGAAGTTCAAATATAATGTGCTCTAATAACTCCTTTGTCATCTGCGCCGCATATAGTTGACTGGTCGCTCGCACCATACACATATTTGTAATATTTGAAATGATGGGCTTGTATTTCTGCAACTATTATTGAGAAGTGAAAATATTTTTCTTCTTCTTGAACTTAAAAACAAATGTGATGAATAAATAATACATAAGAGAAAAAAAAATATTTCGAAATAAAAGGCACTAAATAAAATGTGCATCTTGCCGTTGCACCTTTGTGTTACAACCCCGCACCTGTAACAGCTCGACCAACTTGGCTTACGAGGTAAAGTCGATACAGTGAGGAAGTGACTAAGCAAGAATATAATTTCCCATCTTAGGAAGAACTTAGATTACCGAATTAAAAAATTGCTGCGCTTCGTAACGACATTAAATATCTGCAGGCTGAATGCACATTTGCACAGTTGAAGTTTTATAATAGTAGAATATGTTGTTTTATGAACGTGCGTCGGGAAAACAGTTACAAAATATTAGCACAGTTTATTTGGTTTAGAAGAGTATGTTTGTTTAAGTTAAGCTAACAGTACGAATTGCATGTAGCTATGATATGCATAAAAGATCAGTTAATTTTTCTATAGCGACGCGTGTATTTTACGTTATCTTCATTTTTTATTAGGATACTTTGAGTTTTCTTAAATCTTTCATATGCTTTGCATTTGCAATTACATTTATTTTTTGCACGCAGCTACGCTTTGCATCGCTCATAATTTTCGCACAAACCACTATAATATGATAATATATAATAGTATGTTTCTAACTCTTTCACATCATAACCTGACTGATGCAATGTTCAAGTTATCTGTTTCATTGTTTTGTTTTGGTATATTTTTTCCTGGTCCACTCTCATGTGACAACAAAAATGTGGTTTACAACCATCGTGCTTTAAAATGTTTGTTTCTATCTTCTGAAATAAAATTTTTATTAACATAATAAATAAGATGTTTCTATACATGTTCTGAGTTAAGTGGCGTTTCTTGTTATTGATTTCTGTTGTATTTCAATGTAATTTATTGTCTCAGAAATGTTTGAAATTTCACATAATATGAAGACCTAGAGAAAGTGCTGATTCATGCAATTGAAGTCGGTATACATTTTAAAATTCGAATAAACTTGAAGAAACTTCGGACGAGTGTGTTTTGTTTTATTTTACAATATGTTGCAATTATTAAAGCTTAATTAATAATGTGCTTGTGTTATTAAGTATTTTGGTGATTCCCAACTTACATTCGTAGAGATAATACCTCGCAAGATATCACACTTTTTGAAACAATAATGGCATGCAAATGTTTTATACTGCACGTGAAACCATATTGCCAAGCGCACAGCTTTATAAAACTATAAAACTCAAAGTGAGAAATGTATACATTTAAAATGAAGTCATTATTGTATACACACACACTAATGTGGCCAAAAAAACACCAGTGACTAATATGATCCCAGTAAACATGCCCAGCAATATTCTATAATAAATTAAGTTGCAGATGCTTGAACAAATTTCAAGTGTTTGCTATCATAGCTCAATAGAGATATAAGCGTCCAAACACAGAATAAATGTAGATTCCCATAAATGCGAGCATTCTCTCGGAAAAATTTCTCAAGTGATACATGTGTCTCCATCCATTTAAAGCGAAATCACTGTGCAGTGTAAATTTAGTAGCACTAATCTACTGCTATATGGTAAGAGTAAGAACCCAATTAATCGGGAACAAAGAACTCTGAAGAATGCTGTACGAACTAATCATCAGACAGCCATGTCAATGACTACAGAGGACTTCCGTTACAATTTAGGTAAAGAGGCCAAAGAAATAACTCTCAGGCAGGAGGTGATAGCACTTGGTTTTCGTCGTCATGCCATTGTAAAGAAACCACTGATCATATGTGCCTGTGCCCAACATAATATGGAGTGGTGCAAACATCATTGAGCTGTAGAACAGTGGAAGAATATTTGACCGAGTGATGAGTCGCAGTTCATGATCTGACACTCGGATGGTCTTTTGTAGACCTGGCAGATGCCTAGCGAACAGTATGTCCTTGATAGTGTTGTGTGGGCAGTGAAATAAGATGGTGGTAGTCTTACGTACTGGAATGGTTTTACTTGGCTTGGAATAGGGACATTAAATTTTATCTATAAAATCTAGCATGTACATAGACGTTTTGGGTAATAGCATGCTAACGACACTGTTGTGGCAGTTTGGAATAGCCTACTACTTGTTTCAGCATAATAATTCTTAATTCAATAAAATAAAGGCAGTTAAATCGCGGATTGCAGAAAAAAGTCAGGCAGAACTTTTTAATTGACTCTCTCAAAGCCCCGACTTGAACACAACAGAACATTTTTATAATAAGCTTAAAGATCGTTTGCGTGCCAAAGTCATTCGTCTAACAGACAAATGCAAAATATTCACCATGCTACGAAATACCGAATACAAATTCCGACAGTTTTGTAACAGAATTTAATATAAGGGCTACTACAAAAGTTTAAAGCTGTAGTTACAGCAAATGGAGGACAGAAATCCTCTAATTTTAACTTCTTGCACATTGTGAACAATAAAATGAACTTAAAAATTAAACTTTATCGCACATTGTTTCAAGGATAAGATGGTTACAAGAATAATAAATGCCTAGTGTTTTCTTAAGCAATACCAACATTTTCAATCAAAATCACCCATGTTTTTATAAAAAAAAGGAATTTTAATATTTTGGTAATTTACCTGGAGAAGGGCGCTGTGCAGTTGATATCTGCGGTACAGTAAATAGTTTTGGTCCAGCAAAACTTGTAGGGGTCTGAAAAAAAAAATTAAACACTTTAATAAAATGTAAATACCTAACCAAATATCAACATAAACACATTTCAGTGAGTACCAGCAGTATTAAATAATGTTTTTTATTGTTGTTACGCTGAAAAAGGCTTTCCCTCCTAACAGCCTCACTATAATTAGTTTGTGCAGTGCAAAGTATTTTTTTTTCATTTAGTGAAAAAAACTGCCCCAAACATTTACTAAGCAGTTGAATAAAGAAATATCAAGAAAAAGGATTTTAGAAATTAGAAGAAATGAAAACAGAATATACTCATATTGTTGAAATTTGAATATATAGAATGAGTATAAAAGAATACCCCAACTTCGAAGGACTATAATATCAAAACCAAACAACCTACAACCTTAATTGACCAATCAAATGACCCGTTGAACCAGTGACGTTTGTTTACCAAACATTCATAAATGTTCAATGTGACCACCACGAGCGGCCTTAACGAAATATACGCGGTAATCAAACTCGTTCCACACTCTTGTCAGCATGTCCAGTGATACGATTTGGATGGCGTCTGTAATTCTCGTTTTGCGATCCTTTATGAACCGCCAAGGAAAAAAAATCGTACGCAGTAATATTCGGGCTTCTTGGGAGCCAGTGATGAAGAGCCTGGTCACCAGCTGCTCCTCGTCCATTCCAGCATTGCGGCAACGTCTTGTTCTGGTAGCCCCCATCGCCTCTTCTAACTGAGGCAACAACCACTCTGTAAGCATGTCCAAATAAGTGATTCCAGTAACAATGGGCTCGTGAAAAAAGAAAGGGCCGAAAACAGTGTCTTTGGATACAGCGCAAAACACGTTCACTTTGAGGGGAAGCGCGCTCGTGTTAGGTGGTTTCATGTAGAGGCTCCTGACCCCTTATCCGTACGTTGTGCCAGTTCACCTTACCATTTGTATGGAACGTCGCTTCATCGCTAAAAACTAGCTTAGGCATGAAGTCATCGTCTACCTCGTTGTGGGCAAGAACGAAAGCGCAGAAAACAAGTCTCAATTCTTTATCCCTTTCGATAAGAGTCTATACACGCTCCTGTATGGTTTGTACAGCAATGATTTTCGCAACACTGTCCATACCGTCGATTGAGGGATTTGCATTTCTCGGCTGCAAACGAACGCTTGTTTAATCCGGGGCACATTCTCTTTAGACACACGAGGCCGCCCAGAACTTTTGCCATTGCACAGTTACCCTGAGTCACGGAACTGACGAAACCAACGTACGATACTCCACCTATCGAGAGGACGACGTCCATACTTGCGACGGAATTCACGTTGAACAATCGTAACCGATTCACATTTAGCAAACTGAATAACAGAACGCCTTCTGTTGTACCATCTCCATCGTGATGCGGACTAACATACAACACACGCTCATAGTGCGACGACAGACGCTCCCAGTGTCATCATTTGGCACACAAAAGAAACATCAGACCGTTCCCTTCACATTGACGTGTCGAATGCGAGCTCGCTACCCCCTCAACACCTCAAAACCGAGAGTTGCGAACGCCAACCAAACCGTAATACCGGACATGCTGACAAGAGCGTGGAACGAGTTTGATTATCGCGTAGATGTCGTTCGGACCGCTCATGGTGGTCAGATTGAACATTTATGAATGTACGGTAAACAAATGTCACGGTTCACAGTTTATTTTATCGGCCAATCAAGGTTGTGGGTCATCTGGTTTTGATATTATAGATCTGCAAAGTTGGGGTATTGTTTTCTACTCACCCTGTAATTGTAAATAATAGACTTATGGAGAAGTAGAGTTCTGTGCTTAATAAACACTGAAGAGCCAAAAAAACTGGTACACCTGCCTAATATCGTGTAGGGCCCTCCCGAGCACGCAGAAGTGCCGCAAGACGACGTGGCATGGACTCGACTAATGGCTGAAGGTATGCAGGAGGCAATTCACACCATGAGTCCTGCAGGGCAGTCCACAAATCCAATCTGCACCAATTTGAGAAAGTGTTGCACGTCTGTCACGTTTAATGATTCTCGTTAGTCGTTGTTTGTCCCGTTCTTTAACGATCTTTTTCCGGCCGCAGCTATGTCAAAGATGTGATGTTTTACTGGATTCCCGATATTCACGGTACACTCGTGAAATGGTCGTACGTGAACATCCAAAGGTTATCGCTAGCTCGGAAATGCTATGTCCCATCTCTCGTGAGCCAACTATAACCCCACGTTCAAACTCACTTAAATCTTGATAACATGCCATTGTAGCAGCATTAACCGATCTAGCTGCCGACCACATCGCGTTACCCTGATTGGTTCCATATCTCTGTTATTTGCATACGCAGGCCTATACCAGTTTTTTTGGCTCTTCAGTGTACGTATACTTGGAAGGAACATTTAACTCACAGGTGTGAGCACATTGTTTTGTGCAAATGACTATTTTTCATAAACTTTTTATACTTTAAAGTAAATTAATGCAAATATATTTTTGAACATGTTAAGTAAATAATGGAAGTGTTATTGAAGTGCTCTAGAAATTTTTTTTGGAAAGTTGTGGTATTTTTTTACATTGGTAGAATAAGATACTCTTTACTTGCATTTCATTTTATTGTTCATAATTTTGGAGGATAATAGTGTTAGTTTTTATTTGTGAACTAATTACATGTTTCATATCTTTATTAATTTTTTAACATAAATTTTATTTTGGAAAACGCCTTTGCTATACTAAAAAGACCAACAGTCTGTACAATGTTGCTCTGTTGAAATCAATTATGTCACAAATATAAATAAAATTGTGCAACTGTATGGATTCACTTAAATGGAATTAACACTTTTCATTCGAGTTATAAAAACTTACCTACAACTTTTTTCTGGGGAGAATGGGTTCATAAATCATTCATGTGCATCCCGTTAGAATTAGTATATCTAGCTGCATATAGCATAACATTTGTAAACATGCACACTGCTGTGCACAAGAATCTAAACCACCATTGACTTTTCTATGTATGTTCTACAGTATTTATTAATTCCTGCAACTGACCTCGACCCCCATTTTGGATGTTACATAGATCTTGACTCATTGACCTTAAACTCGACAAATCGAGAAAAAATGGAAAAATCGCGTGAGGTGTGGTGGTGTGTTGGCGGAGGGAGAGGGGATAAAAAATCGAGGGAAAAAATACATCACTAACTCCGACGACCATGTTGAAGACCTTGAAAACAAAAATCAAGAAAAGTCACAAAAAAATATGAGAATATATTGTTATACTGACCACAACTTCCATGCTGGGCACAGATGACTTTGACTTGGACCCTACTAACACGGAGCTTGAAAAATTGAGCAAAAATAGTAACCACAAAAAAAATTAAAATTATTGAGGAACAAATTATATTACTGACCCTGTCAACAATGTCGAATTTGTGTAATATTGAGGATTCGATTCTTGCTAAGATATTGGAGCAGAGCTACTCCCTGGTACAACGATCAGCAGGCGACTGATTAGCTTATTCCCCTCGACCCCTGTGCCATTTAATCATTGAATATATAGTAACTCAATCTCCGACCATAAAAGAGAATTATTAGCTTATAATATCACAAATCCCATCTACCCTCCTCGTCTACCCATACCACTATCACACCACTAAACTATTCGACTCCATCACCATTTATTTACTCGCCACAGCTCGACACACTCGCCATCCACCCAAGCCACCAACCCTCCACCCGACTCTCTATCACGTCTCCATTTACATGCCATAACTCGTATTCTTCAATGTCCGCACTTGTAACCATCTCACCCCACGAATCTCCACCCCATCACTGACCGAACACCAACCCCCTCCCCATTACCACCAACACTCATCCCCCCTCACTCCAGCCAGTCTCTTGCACTGCATTTACACACTTTAGTTCGACTGATTAGTCGATTCCCCTTCACTCCATCAATCCGATTCCATGCCTCGTCTGATCACTGGCTAAAGATCGAC